>BQNB010027376.1:0-56830 GCA_026074375.1 Tanacetum coccineum | reverse complement strand
TGGTAGCGGTCGGTGAACTCGAAATGTAAAACTTAACGAATAATCGTTAAATATTTAATGAAAATACCTAAATTGGCCAAAAAAATGTTTGGAGCCTTTTTATGAAAACAAAATACGATACATTAATTAAAAATGATCATTAAATTGAGTACTTTTTTGTGTCATTTGTACTAAAATTTAATTCAGTGACTTTATTTCATTTACTCCACAAGACCACACCCATATCTATCTATACTATTATAAGATTATGTTTTTATAATAAATGGGCAGTAGTAATGAGTTGTATCATTAAGTATTGTGACATTTTAACTGGCCTAACATGAAGATTATATTCTTCACCATTGATGAGGCTGTATAAGTTTACATAAAGACATGAAACTGAAGAGCTTTGGCAGTTACAAAAGTCATAATACAAATATTATTGATGGAGATAAAACTGTTGGTCATCCAAAGAGTTGCTTGGTTGTATAAATTCCATGCCCACCTGCTGCACTTGACTCACACTTCTAAGCAACCTGAACATGTCAACCAAACCTGCACACAATATGTCTCCTAATGCTGAGCAGACGCAGTCTAAGGGTAACCTCCACCCGATTAGTGAGGCGACACAGCCCAGTTCTGAGTTATACATGGATGAACTGACACATGGTGTCACTGGAACGATTATTGTGATGATTTGCCGCAGCTGGGATGTGCACACTATTACGGGACGTTATGTAAGCACATATTTCGTCATGTTTGATGCGAAGGTAAGTTACTTATTTCTTTTATGTGAACCCATTTCTTTCAATTCTTGACATCCATTTGTACAGGGTAATGTCATCCATAGTTTCACCAAAGCCAATGTAGCCCATAACTTTCTCAAGCTAAAGGAAGGGTCAGTTTACTATATTAAAAACTTTGTAATCCAGGCCAACAAAGAAGAGTACTGCATATTCAGAGACCATGCTTATATGATTGAGCTTGATGGTGCGGCGCTTGTGAGAAAGACGTATGTCAAGAGTGGTGGGTGATATGTGAGAAATCACATATCCATTTTATATCAAAAATGACCCTTAAATGATCAAAATGTCCAATAATATGCTTGTATTTGTGTATTTTGTTGTTTGTGTATATGTAGGTACGGATAATACAAAAATCATAAGAAAACGGTCAAAACCGGACAAACACGGACACGGGAACGGATAGAATGCACAAGAGCCGGAAGTTTCTAGCAAAGGTCAACAAAGTCAACCTTGGTCAACCATTGGTCAACCCACAAAAGACAAAAACCTTCAAAATACCCAAAATACCCTTAATGTTAAATCAAATTTCACTAAAAACCCTAAATCAATAACACCGTTAGCCCTCTTTTATTAAAAGACTAACGGTTGTTATTTACTTTACTATAAATCCATTTACCTTTAAATCCTCTCCCGGACCAACCCTTTTAACCCGGCCCATTTCTCTTTATAAAAGCCCAAGTCAAATCCTCACACCCCAGGTCAAACAAAGATATAAAAAGAAAAGAAAAAGGCGGGAATTCCTGTTTCTTACTGTTCATCATCTTCACCGATTTCACCTTGTGTAAAATCAAAGGGTAAATCCCAATTGACAGCATGGCTCTAAGATTCGAGTACCAAGTTATAAGTTGGCAAAAGAAGACGTCACCAAAGCCTCCCTTTGGCTAAGACACCGAAAGGAATGACACGTGGATGCAAGCAAACACACAAGGGAAGAGAAATTTGCACTCAAACCTTTGATAAAGAAGCACAAATGAGAATCAAACCACGGATTGCCACGCTGGCAATCTGTGTGCTCATTTTGATCCAAGGGCTAAGATTGGGCAACTAATAATTAAAAGCAAACAAGGGCCAGGATTAGTGGGAGCGTCTAACAGACTTGGGGATCTAGATTCTTCTTTCTCAGCTATAAATACAAGCATCTCCTCACTCACAAAAGTATCTAGGAGTAGTTATAGAGAGTAGTTTTAATTAGCTTATGTAATTTTTATATCGTTTTTTAGCTTATAGATTTCTACTTAATGTAACTTACTTTTAAGCTTGTAATCAGTTTCACATTATTAATAAAAGTTTGCTATTAATATGGATCAATTTGTCACTTAATTGTTTGAATAAGCTCTGTTCTTTGTTCACATAAGCTCATAAGTTCTTATCTACTCATAGGTTGTCTACTTACTCAACTAAGCTCTCAAAAGCTTAGTTGAGCTTATTGACATTGAATACCTCCCCAAATTACCTCAGCTAAAACATGGAAGGGAAGTCAATTAAGGAAGGACTTCCAGGGTCCTACCAGCTTATCACTTGATAAGGTGGAACTTGTTGATAGCTCTTAGAGCATTTGCTAGCCTTGTTTGTGCAAAGGCTTATGTAAGTTTTTAATTTCCCTTTTCTGTCTTTAATACTTAGCTTAAAATCTGTTAATTAGCTTAATATTGCTTAATTTTTGCTTATTGATGTTTAGGTAGCTTATTTGTGCTTATTATAGTTGAATTGTGCTTATTGCGTTTGATTTGTAGTTTAAAATACTTAGTTTACTTAATTTGTCATAAAATCAGTTAAAAAACCAAAAATATTAGCATAGTGTCATAGCTTATTAATCTGGCTTAAGTGTTAGCTTAAATGTGTTCATTAGGTCTGTTTTTAGTTCTCTAATATCTGGTAATAAAGCTTTATGCATTAAAACTGAAATCCATAAGCATAAAATGGATTTGAGTATTTTTAAAGGAGTGTTTGGGTCAAGCAGTACTAACTTAAGTTAGTACTGCTTGAGGCCATTTAGTCCTTTAAGCTCATTTTAAATCACTTATTTAAGTTTATAAAAGTAGGATTTATAAGTTTTGTTAGTTTTTATCAAGTTCTAATAAGTTTTTGTGTAAGCTTTATGAATTTGAGGTCATAAGCTCAGATTCATAAGCTATTTGTGCTTAAGCTAGCTATCATTGTTGATTAATTTGTTCTTATTTTATAGTTTGAATGATGTTAGAATAGAGTACTTAGACCTACATGTTTTGGATTTAAGTTTTAGCCTTAAACTGTCAAATGCATCAACATTATTAAACAGCCAAAAAGCCATTTTCATACTCAAAATTAAGCTAGTTAAGGTAGGATTTAGCTTTTAAAATTTGTTGCACAAGTAGATTTTAGGCCATTCTAGATCTGTTTTAGCTTAGTTAGTAATAATTAGCTTATTTAGATAGCTTAATTTAGGGCTGCAAATCATCATTTGTCTTTTTATAAAATTTTACAAAAATAAAAAAAATAGTAAACAGCTTTTTCTTTGCTTATTTGATTTTCAAAATGCTTTTTGAAAGTTGTTTTAAGTAGTATTCTAGGTATACTTTTTAGGGTAATAAGCCAAAAGTCCATAAGGATCATTTAGCTTATTGAAAAATAAGCTCAAAGGTGCCCTATGTGACTGTTTGGTTAACAGTCTTTACACCATAAGTGCTTATTTCTTTATTTTAGCTTATCTGCTTATTGTTATTGCTTATTTAGGTTTAGCTTAGCTTATTAGGTTAGTATAAGCCCATTTTAGCTTATTTGGTTTTGACATTTCCTTATTTGAGCTTATTTGCTTTCTAGTGTAAATTTTAAGTGATTTTAAGCCTTTTTAGTTTTTCTGTCTATCTAGCTTATAATTTGTGCTTATTTTTGTTCTTATGTGCTTTTTAGACATAGCTTATTGTCTGTTTTAGCTTATTTGTCAATTTTATTTGCTTATTCTCCTTAAAAAATGCAAACAGTTAGTTTTTAGGACTTAGAGTATTTTAGCTTATTTCTGTCTTACTTAGCTTATTTATGTGCTTATTTGAGGTTTATAAAAAAGGTTGCTTTGTAAAAAGTGCTTATTTTCAAGTTTTCTAAAAAGTTATAAAAAATGGCAAAAATAAAAACACTTTGGATAGTGGGAAGCACCGGGTGAGCAAGGCTCGAACCCGGGACCTCTACCACCCTCACCAAGCGTTTTAACCCCCACACGCCCAACCATTGTGCTACAATAGCTCATCCGGTATCTCTTTGCAAAATCTAATATTTATATACGTTTTAAGCATTTTAGTATTATAAGCTGTTTTTGCTTATTACACAGCTTATTTGATAAGCTGTTTTCACAAGCGTATTTTTCTTAGATTCCCCATTGTTCAATCTACTTTTCATAATTTTTTCAGAATTTTTACAAATAGTTTAGTTATTTATTGTATTTAATTTTTCTTTAAATTCATTTTAATTCATAAAAAATTATTAAAAAGTCAAAAAAAATAATATTCTTTTTAAAAAATTTGTCTTTTATCACTTAGTTAGAAAAAATAGTTTTGCTTTCGTAGGTTTAATTGGTAAAATTTCATTTTTTAAAGAACGGGGATTCGTTCCATTCACGTTTTTTAGTGTTTTTAAGCTCATTTCAACTCTGTTTTTGTTCTAGTTTTCTTTAAACTTACTTTTTAGTCAATTAAGACGTCTATTAAAAGAGAAAATTCATTTTTGGTTTAATTTGAGAAAATTTAATGGTTTTAATCACCTTTTAGGGTTCCTGTTTGTGTTTTTAGGTTTAAAGATTTACATTCCCGTTATTAAAGTTAGGTTTAATTGACCTTCTATTGGCTCACTTTTAGGTTTTTGAAAAAAATTCATCTTTGAAACCAATTCAAATCATGTCCAATTAACAAAACGTGGTCTCAATTTCATAAATCTTCGGGAACACGAACGGTAATCACTTACCTGTAGATATACGTATTATTATATATATTTATGAGAATTTTCCTTACTACTTTTGTCCTCAAGAGTAGTTTGGTAATTTTCTAAACTTATATTATTTTACGTGTATAAAACTTTACGCATCAAGTTTTTGGCGCCGTTGCCGGGGATTTGTGATTAAGATTCCTTAGTTTGAAGTTTGTTGATCGTGATTTGAAGAACCTTTCGTTTCGAAAGTTACGCCTTTAAGAAATAAAAAAAATAACAAATATCTATATATATATATATATATATATATATATATATATATATATATAAAGTAAAAAATATATTTTTCTTTTCTTTTTAGTATAAGTAAAAGATTACTAAGAAAAATACAAAAATATTTGCTCTTCCGGATTTTTCGATTTTTCTCGTTAATTTGTGAATATAAAAATTTACAAAGTTGGTAAAAGAACACCAACAAATAATACCTTCAATTGAGGTATTATCCATTAATAAGTTCCCGAACCAAAGATTCAAATTTTTACCTTTGTTCACTTACGAAAAGGGGTCACACCTCTTTTGTAAAAAATTTATTTTACTTAAGAGAGTTACCCTATGTTGTTGATTATTCGGTAAACAAAAATATTCCTTTTCTCGTTTTTCTTTTTCATTTCTTTGTTCGTTTAGTGCATGCGCACTAGAATTCCTATTTTCCTAATAATTCAAAGTACCATTCCGACAACGTTCAAATACAGGTCCGTGCTCCAAACATAGTCGAAACTGAGCTTCGTACTATCGTTGCCACCATTGCGGAACGTACAAGGAAGAATGCTCGAGGCACCCACGGAAGGGTATGGAGAAGCTATTGTTTTACCAGAAATTATTGCGGATCATTTTGAGATTAAGACGAATTTGCTTCAATTGGTTCAAGCAAACCCGTTTTACGGTCGTGAGAGTGAAAATCCTCATGCTCATATTAATAGTTTCAAAAGGATTACCTCGACTCTACGATTTAGGAATGTTTAAATATTATGGCCTTACGATGTGATTAGCTTATGATGTTTCCATATTCGCTCGAGGGGCCGCTAAAACTTGGTAACGAGAAAGAACCTCCGAATTCCATCTTGTCTAGGGAGGATCTCTGTGACCCAAATTTGTGAATCAATTTTTCCCTCCTTCGAAAACCACTCACTTAAAGAATGAAATTTATCGATTTACACAAAAATTTGAGGAGACTTTTAGTGAAGTGTGGGAACGATTTAAGGAGTTGCTTAGAGCTTGTCCCCATCACGGATTTACGGAGTTAACTCAAGTTGATACCTTTTATAACGTTTAACGAGAATGAATAGACTCCTTAAATGAACGCGGGGGTGGAAATCTTTAAGTTATGACGGGACTAGAGAGGCTTAAACTTTAATTGAAAATAAATCAAAAGTTCGTTATTCATGAAATAGATCAAATGCTTCTAGGATGAATGCTATTTCTAATAAAACGGATGAAAGAATTATAAGCTTGCGGATCAACTTTCGACCTTAGTCGAGATTGTTTCTAAAAAAGTTGTCACTCCCGCTCCGGTTAAGGCGGTTGAGGAATCTTGCGTTACTTGTGGTGGTGCTCATTCTTGGTATAATTGTCCGGCTACCGATAACAATCAGGCTAGTTTTTGCGACCCGGGTTCTTACAATAAAGTTAACCCTCCGAACCGTGTTAGTAATCAAATGGCACACCAGGTTTTGCTCCGTGCAAACATGTTCAAAATATAGGTGTAATCAGGATCAAGTTCAAGGAAATTAATTTAATCGGGAAATAATTTTCAATGGAAATCATGGTTTTCAGCACAAAATATATCATGTTCCGAAATTTCAAAATCACGGATTCAAATCAAATCGTTTCAAATCTAATAATTCAAGTTCAACATGAATTTCAATGATTTTTCGAGTTCAGAGAAATAACGATCAATGTTGAGAACACATGCAAAATTCAAATCAAATCGTTGAAAGAAGACCTTAAGGAATGAAATTCAAAGATATAAAATCTCAACAAGCCGTATGATGAATCAAAAAACCACTTTTCAAAATAATTTTCAAAACATGATTTGTGGATTGTTTCAAAACCAAGCCTCAACTTCGGGTACTCTTTCGAGTAACACAATCCCAAACCCGAAGGGTGAGATGAAAGCGATCACTACTCGAAGTGGTGTTGCTTACGAGGGACCCTCGATTCCTACTAATCCTTCTCCGAAAAGGTAGTAGAACGAGAAAACCGAGGAGACAATTGATAAAGAGCAACAAATTCCAGGAAGTAACCGCTAAATCCCACCTTCGGTTATCCTCATTTCTATTCGGAATCGATGTTCAAGAGTTTGCCTAAACCACGCCATTCCGGAATCCGATGTTCAATGTGTTTGCTAAAACCAATCCTATTACGGAACCCGATGTTCGAAGAATTCCTAAGCCAATATTCGATATCCTTCACGCGTGATGATCAAAAGTCCCGTGACAAGCTTCGAATCAACTGGAGAGATCTTCCAATATCTTTCCAAGATTTGCGCTTCGACATTAGTTTCGAGGTTGCTTTAACTTTGATGGCCAAGATTTGCTCCTAGATTAAGAGTTTGCTCATGAATAAAGAAAAGTTGCTTGAGTTAGCTAAGATACGTTGAACCGAGAATTGCTCAGCAATGATCTCAAAAAGCTTCCGACATTGCTTGGAGATCCGGCAAAGTTTCTTATTCATGTAATTTCTGGGAATGGTATGTATGTCACGCCTTGGCTGATCTTGCGCAAGCATAAATCTTTGCCTTTTCTATTTGGACAATAGCTTTCTTTACCTGATCTTGACACCAACTCGGATGACTTTTAGAGTTAGAAGACCGATGCATTACTTAGCCTAAAGGATCACGAAGACGTTTTTGTCAAAGTTGGGAATTTCATGTTCCTACAGACTTTGTGTTTGTCGATTTCGAAGCCATCCTCGAGTAACCTCTCATAATTAGGAGATCCTTTTTGAGATTCGTCCGTGCTTTAATTGATGTTTATGGAGAAGAAATAAACCCTTCGGGTTGATAACGGAAGCCCGTCACTTTTTATCTAGATACAATACAACGAGATACTCCTCATAATAATGCAAGTCGGTTTAACCAAATTGACATCATGATGCAGTTTGTGAGGAGTATGCTCGGAATTGCTAGGATTTTTCTAACTTTCTTCGCGGTGGCTATCCCGCACCCTAACGTCTGAGAGTTTACTTCCGATATAGTCATTTTGGGACGATAATCGAGCTTATCTTAAGGATGATTCAATTTCACAGGAAAATTGATCATGCCGTGTCGAACCGGAGGAAGTTATTTGTTTGATCGTAAATTGTTAAATAAGGACCCGTTTTAACTTCCTCGTGGACTTAACAAAGTGAAGTGACGAGGTAAAAATCTTCAATTGAAGAGCCTCCGGAATTAGAGTTAAAAGATTTACCGTCTCACTTAGAGTATGCTTACTTAGAACAAAACGACAAGTTACCAGTGATTATTGCAAAAGGTTTAAAAAATGGTGAAAAAGATGCTCTTTTAAAAGTGCTCAAATCTCATAAACGAGCCATTGCTTGGAAAATCACCGACATCAAGGGTATCGACCTTAGTTTTGTTACACACAAATTCTTGATGAGGGATGATTATAAACCTACGGTTCAAAGTCAAAGACGGGTTAACCTAAAAATTTACGAGGTAATAAAAAAAGAGGTCCTAAAACTTCTTGATGCCGGAATGATTTACCCGATCTCCGACCAGCCATGGGTTAGTTAGTGCATTGTGTTCAAGAAAGGAGGAATTACCTTTGTTGATAATTAAGAAATGAGATTAATTCTCGACACATTTACGTTACATGGTGGATGGTTTGTATCGGACTATAGGAGAATTAAATGAGGCACTCGAAAAGATCATTTTCTTTGTCCGTTTATGGGATCAGATGTTAGAAAAGATTAGCGGGAATGAGTTTTATTGTTTTCTAGTGGATTTAAGGGTTTTCAATTACCCATAGATCAAGACCAGGAGAAAACTACTTTCACATGCCCGTATGGAACTTTCGCGTACCGTCGCATGCCATTTGGCTTGTGTAATGCTCCCGGTACTTTTCAACGGTGTATGATGGCCATATTTCCAGATATGATCGAAAAGACTATGGAAGTATTTATGGATGATTTCTCGGTTTTTGGGGATAGTTTTGATTCATGCCTCTCCAATTGTAAAGATTGCTAAAACGTTGTGATAGACAACGAATTTGTTCTAATTGGGAGAAGTGCCTCTTTATGTGTTGAGAAGGAATTGTGTTAGGGCATAAAATTTTCAAAGTCAAGAATGAGGTCGATCGTGCTAGTCGATGTTATCGCTAAGGCTACCTCACCCGGTCTTCCGTTAGGTGCTTAGGAGTTTCTTAGGTCATGCAGGATTTTACCGCCGATTTATCCAAGACTTTTCTAAGATTGCTAGACCAATGACTCACCTTCTTGAGAAGGAAACACCGTTTGTGTTTTCTAAGGATTGTATTGATTGCCTTTTCTAAAACCCCTTAAAAGAAGCTTACCAAAGCTTCCAAATCTTAGTGTCAAGGATTGGAACCTACCTTCAAACTCATGTGTGATTGCAAGTGATTTCGCGATTGGTGCGGTTTTAGACAATGACGGATGAGCACATTTCCAGGCCTATACATTATGCTAGTAGACAAGTACAGACGCTCAAAAATTCAGTACACTACCACGGGAAAAAAGAAATGATTGCCGTTGTGTTTTCTTTGAAAGTTTCGGCCATATCTTGGTTCTTATCCATAAAGCATAGTGTATACGGATCACTTGGCTTTAAATACTTATGAACAAACAAGACGCACGCCGAGGATCGCTCCGGTAGGTTCTTCTCCTACAAGAATTTGATATCACCATCACGTGATAAAAAAAGGAAGTGTGAACCTTGCGGCAGATCATTTATTAGATGAGATTCCTCATAAGGTTGTGGTTAGAAAACAAGGACATAAATGGATCTTTTTTCCTTTAGGAGACTCTGGAGTTATATCTAGTGAAAGTACCCCATGGTTTGCCAATTTTGCAAATTTCCATGCGAGGAATTTTATCATCAAGAATGTCAATCAAAACATAAAGAGGATAGTTTTTTAAGATGTAAAAAATTATTTTGGACGATCCCTATCTTTTTCGTACTTGTGCGGATCAAATCATTCGAAGGTGTGTGCATGGGCAAGAAGCTTTTGAAATCCTTAAACCTTGTCATGAAGGACACCAGGGGCCATCATATTGCAATCTCATGCTCGATAAGTATTTGTTGCCGGTTTCTTTTGGGCCAACCATATATCGAGATGCCATACAATGGTCAATCTTAATGATACAGGTCAAAGACAAGGCAAAAATTTCACAACGAGATGAGATGCCTCAAAACGCTATCCAAGTTTGTAAAATCTTCGATGTATATGGGGTATTGCATTTCATATTGGACAATTTCTTCTTAACGTGGTAATAAATACATCCTCTGTAGCCGTTGATTATCTTTCCAAATGGGTTGATGCAAAGGCGCTCCCTTAATATGATGCATAGGAGTTGTAGTAAAAATTTTTTGAAGTCTCTTTTAGCCCGATCGAACAACTAGAGCTTTTATAAGCGGATCGTGGACCATTTTTTGTAATGATCAGTTTGCTAAAGTAATGTCTAAGTATGGGGTCACACATCGTCTTACTACCGCTTACCACCCTCAAACGAGTGGTCAAGTTGAGGTGTCCAATCACGGTTTAAAACGTATTCTAGAAAGGACGGTTGGAGAAAATCGTGCCTCATGGTCCGATAAGCTAGACGACGCTTTGTGGGCATTTCGTACTGCTTTTAAGACACGATTAGTTGTTGCCTTACAAGGTAGTGTACGGTAAGTCTTGCCATTTTCCTATAGAGTCTAGAGCATTTTTTTTTTTTAAAATAAAAGCATATTGGGCTTTGAACATGCTAAACTTTGATCTCGTAAAACCGCGGGTGATCACGAAAGCTATCTTAAATGAACTCTATGAGCTTCGTGATCAAGCTTACGAGAATTCTTTGATTTATAAAGAGAGAACAAAGAAGCTTCACGACTCAAAGATCAAAAACCGCATTTTCAATGTTGGTGATCGAGTTTTACTCTCTCTAAAACTTAGTCTTAAGATATTCTCGGAAAGCTGTTAAAACTCGTTGGTCAGCGACCTTTCCCCTAACCAAAGTCTTTCCATACGGAACAATTGAGTTATCTCAACCCGATGGTCCGAACTTTAAGGTGAATGGTCATCGTGTGAAGCATTACTTCGGAGGGGACTTACCACCCAAGGTAGTCCAGGACCTCCACACTTTATCCAAGGACAAATGAATTCGGGGATCGAGTCAATCTATGTGACTCGGTTACCAAAAACAAAGCGCTTCGTGGGAGGCACCCCATGCTTATCGATTTTCTATCTTCTTTCTATTGTGATGTGAGGAGGCTTGTACTTTTTCGATTCTCGTTATTGATTGCAGGATTGATCCAAAATTTTCTGAAGACTCTCGTGTTTGGTGTTTTGTCCCGGTTCACTCGAGCTTCCTAGCCTTTGCTTGCCATTAGTTTGGGGAAATCCGATATCCTAAAGATTATTATCGACTAACATTTATCTTTTAGCACACTTGATAAACGGCTTAAGATTTTAGTGATTACTTTCTTCTTTTTTTTTTCTTTCTTTCCTTTTTTTATTTTCTTTTCAGGCTTGAGTTATGCATTCGACCTTTTTGAGTTCTAGTATGGGGTTTTTAGCTAGGAAACATTGAGGACAATGTTTAGTTTTAGTATAGGGTAGTATATCTTCGATATAATCTTACCTACTTTTGCTCGTTGTTCTCACGTACCCCGTTTTCCCACAAATTTTCAAAAAATGAAAAATTAAAATATATTCAAAATTAAAATAGTGTTTTTGTCACATTTTGGCTTTCATGATGGGTAGATTAGAGTAATTTTGAACACGATTCGAAGGGTTGAGCTATAGCTTGTTCCTTAACTTTTAGAACTAAGCCGTTAGCCGAAACGATTGGCGAAGAAGAAAAATGATAGAGTTAAGTAATGAGTGGGATGCTAAACAAGGATTTGTTGGAAATCTTATAGATCATATAATGTAATTGTGACTTTGTCTGCCCATAGCTCTTAACCGGATTAATATACGTGCTATTTTTGGAAATTAAAAACTTTAAATCAACAATTTGTATTGTAATATATAGCAAAATAATTTAGTCTTAGTTTAAATTTGATACTTGAATTTTTCAAAAAGAAAGTCTGCTCTATATTAAAATAATACTAATAAAATAATTTAATAATAATAATAATAATAATAATATTAATAATTATAATAATCATAATAATAATATTAATAATTACATTAAACTGTGGATGATAAAAAGTTTTCTACCTCTTGCCGGCTCACAACGATGTGGTAGTCTTATAATGAATGCCAAATAGTAAGAATAAAAAATCTGAGATGATAAAAGTTTTGCTGGCATCCTATGCCGGCTCACAACCGGATGTTGCAGCCTTCTAAAGGTCATGGGTTATATTGGCATACATGTTAATATTAAGTTTAAATTAATGATTTCTTTTTGTTAAATTCAAATATACTTTTGAACTTTGACTATTATATTTTAAAGCTATGCATATACGGGAAACCTGAGAATTTTTGAAACCTTAGGTCCGTGAGTCCCGATACTAGTCTCTGTGGGGTGTCAAATGCCCTGGTCACTTAGCCTCAAGTTGGGATGTGCCGAGACGAAAGGCGTACATCGGGAGATCTAACCTTCAAAACTTATTATTCTTGGCGTGGAACGAAAAATACATGAAAGCATAGTATTTACAAAAACGTTGAGCCTTGTTGAAATTCAAAATAGCACAATACTTAAGATATAATAATTGTCGGGAGTAAAAAGTTCACAAGTTGCAAATATGAGTAGTGTTAGCATCTTAACTGATATTTAGTTGTGATTTCATTTTAAGCTTGGTTTGGACAAGTGAAAAGTCGGGGACAATGAATTTATCTTTTTTGGGGCATTCTCGGATCGAAATACATCTTGTTCTATGATCCCTAACAGTTATGGAAATAACGAAAGTCGAAATATTCTAAGTTTACTTGTTAAAAAAAAGTTTTGAAAAATGGGAAAATGGGGTGTTTTATAACTTGTGATTTCTTAACTCTCTCCACAAAAGTCTTTGCTACTTTTTAAAGATTTAGTTTGGGGAAGTTTTGAGGTATTGGTTTTAGAGGTTTAATATTAGCGTGAGAACGTACAATCAATTAAGTTTGGGGAATTTTGATATGTGAGAAATCACATATCCTTTCTATTATCAAAAATTGTCTCTAAAAAGTTAAATTTTGCATAAAAGCTTGTTATTGTTGTTTTGTCTTTGTGATTGTGTAGGTACGATATTACAAATAACACAAGAAAACGGTCAAAAACTGAACAAACACGGACTCGAGAAGGAAAGAGTGCACAAGAGCGGAAGATTGCTATCAATGGTCAATAAGTCAATCCTTGGTCAAACCATAAAAATACAAAATCTCAAAAATACCCAAAATGCCAAAATGTTAAACCTAATTTCACAAAAGTCCCTAAGCCCTAACACGTATCTTTTATAATATAAAGGCGATAACGGTCATTATCCCTTATAACTTACCTTATAACAGCCCAACCTCACGGCCCATATCCATTTCTTTTTAAAAAATCCAGGTCAACGACCAATCCCCTCAGTCGAACACTTCCTTAAACATATAAGTAAAAAAAAGTGGAAAATATCGTTTTACTGTTCATCGTTGTTAGGAATTTTGTAATAAATAGTTACTACTAGTAGGTATGTAGTTCCTACTGGTAGAGTAAAAGTTCTGCTAGTAGGGTATGTAGTTCTCCTTACTGGTAAGGATAAGCGTTTTAGATAGTTTGTCGCAGACAAAGTTATTCCTGTGGGTAGTACAAATTAT
This sequence comes from Tanacetum coccineum, assembly GCA_026074375.1. Classification (NCBI taxonomy): domain Eukaryota; kingdom Viridiplantae; phylum Streptophyta; class Magnoliopsida; order Asterales; family Asteraceae; genus Tanacetum; species Tanacetum coccineum. The sequence continues at coordinate 43,149 of BQNB010027376.1, read as the reverse complement.
TAGTCCTGAGATAGTATATGCTTACTCGGGTTGATTGTAACAGGTAGTTAGTGATAGGGATATGCATGAGATATTTCCTAGGAAGTGATTACACTTATCACTTTAGCTTTTAGCGAGTCTTAAGGAAACAAGTAGTTAGGGTTTCATGTGTATTTAAGAAACCTACGGCCTTGGATAAAAAGAACGGATTGAATCAATCAGAAAAACACGTTTATTATCAATAGAAAAGATCCATAGAGGATCATTGTTTTAGTAATTCTTTAACTTGTTGTTTATATCGCGTAAAACAATAGTTTCATTTGTTTGAGTCTTCTTTGGAGTTGCTTGTGATTACATAAGTGCTCTACAAACCACAACGGCGTAAAGATCTATCTAGGGTGGACCTAACAAGTGGTATTAGAGCCTGGAGAGAGCCTTGTTAAAGAAAATTACTATTCGTACTTATAAAACTTCACATTGACTCACAAAATCCATCACAAACATTCCATATGCATCACATCAGTTTCTACATTAAACTTTCCCTTCATACAACTGAACCTGTGTTTCAGAGTGACCTTGAACCGTTTTTGAGTCTCCAATCACTCTCAAAACCTCACAAACCACCCAGTCTTAAACAACTCCAACATATATAACATAAACTACTGTCTCAAACAATAATACCAAATTTCCTTACTTAAAGAAGGAAGAATATGAAGACGTGGGCTCATGAAGATGGAGTATATGGATCATGACAGTGATCACAACTTGTGGAACATTGTTCTAAATGGAAATAGCAGGAAAAAGACAAGAAGATATCCAAAAGGAAATATTATGATTCTTCCACCTGTTTCTGTTAAAGAACAAATTGCTGTTCAAAGAGAGACAAAAGCAAAGAACCTTTATTGCTTCTGTCTCTTCTGAGGTCATATGGCTGATTTTCACCATCTAGATGATGCAAGGGATATCCTGATTAGTGTCAAAGCAAGATCATGGAGGTATGATGGTCTAGAAAATGAGGGAAGTCAATGCATTAAAGCAGGGAGTTTTCAGAATTTAGTTAATCTGAATTAGAGGGTTTGTATAAGGGCTATGACAGTTTTAAGAAGATATTTAGTCAAACTCAATCAGTATGCAAGCTAAGCCAGACAATGGAAGATTGTAAATAGTTTTCAGAGCGTTTCCTTCTTGGTCACAGGTGCCATCACTTCTTAAAACAAGGGTGGTCTTGATTATCTAGCTTGGATGATCTTTACAAACAAGATTTGGAATCTTGAAATTGATGTGATGGGTGATAAGTTATGATTCAAGAGGTACTTCTGCTCCTACCCATTCAGCCTTTATTAGTGCTGCTAGCACTAATTCAAAGATGTCATATCCTGAACAATCACATTCAACCACTTTTACTTCTGCTTCATCAAGTCCTGCTGCTTCTAGCAATGTGATTGAAAATGTTCTCCATTCCTTTGTTGCTGAAAGTGATCCACAACAGCAGATCACTTATGAAGATTTTGATCAGATTGGGAAATTGGATTTGGAGGAATAGACATCAAATGGAAACTATGGCAATGCCTCTGTTAGGTTTAAACAGCATTTGAAAGAAAGCTGGGAGAAAGAATGAAGTTTAATAACAAGATGCTGCAAGGTTTGACAGAAGAAGGTCAATGTATAATCTCAGAGTTGGGGTCACTGTGCTGGGATGTACAGGGAAACAATTAGATTCTAAAGCAAGGTTACTATTCATTCAAACTTAAGGAGCTGGATAAGTCAAAGAACCAAAGGCTTGTTGTCTGTTGATTCAATGTTAAACTGGTCAGATCATGAAGGTGAAGATGTGGAAAATGGTGTTGCTCAAGTATATGGGATGATTGCTGGAGCTGAGGATGATGCTGCTGGTAGTGCTACTGGTGATGCTACTGGTGATGTTGCTGATGATGTTTCTAATGCTGCTGCTGAATTTGCCCTCATGGGTATCTCTTCTCAGGTACATACTTGTCCTTTTGGTTGTGAACATCTATATGCTGAACTTAAAAAGGAATTTGACAATGTAGAAGTTCAATACAAAGAGTGTTATATCCAGGTTCAAGCATATAAAAGTACATTACAAACTTTAGAATAACAGAAGGGATGGTATCAAAGTAATCAGCTAGCATTAGAAGAAAGGATTATAATATTAACTACTAATTTAGAAAACACAACAAACCATGTAAAATATAATGAGAAATGATATGAACGGCTAAACCTTGAAAAAACTGAATGATAAGGTTAAACTTGTGGAGTCTAAGCAAGGTTTTGACAAATGGTTGGAATCTTTCCAAAACCTGGACAAACTGATTCCTTAAGCTCCATGTCCTCTAGATCCAAATTTGGTTTAGGATTTGAGAGGAAACTTTGGATAAGATGAGGTGTTTGATCCTCTGCCCTAGATCTTTGACTCCAACTATGAGGATGTTGAAGAGAACCTCTCTATGACAGGTTTGTCAAAAGCTGTTTGGGAATGCATGTTGTCCTCCTCCATATAACAGGAAACATTTCATGCCTCCTTCCAACATCTTGACTAGTTTCCGCATAATCAATAGTGTTAAATCAGTGTTTCATTATTGTTACTTTGGATTTATCTAAAGTAGCAAACCCTTTTGCAAGCTAAAGGTTCAAGATCCATTCAGTAAGGGATCGAACAAATATAAGTTTTTATAAACAAAAGACAAGTTAAGTTAAAAAGTGGTAAACTATTCAACCCCCCCTTCTAGTTATCCACATTCTTGTCTAATAGTTGTTTCCTATTCGTTTATCTTTACATAATTCTTTGTAAACGATAATCATAAGGCGAACCCGCCGAACGGGTGGGCTTTATATATATAGTGGCATTTTCTTTGCAGAACCAGTTTTTTGTACAGAACCACCTTTTTTACTCTTAATAATGAATGATGTACATCATATTAATGCAAGATGTCATTATTGTAAATATCTACTACTTATTTTGGAAAAAGAAAATAAATTAAGGGTATTTTAGGAATTACAATTTTTTTAAAATTGTTCCTTATTAATTAGATATTAGGTTTATATCAGTTACAAAACCTAAAACACGTCTCCTCATCTCTCTGGCTCAAACATAACCGCCTCCCTCCCATCACATTAGTGTGTTCGTCTGAACCTTACACTGACCGGTTATCATGTCTCCATCAACATCTATAAATCGATCCATCATTGGACGTTTGTACAACGAACCAAAGGTAAATCATTATTTGTTTAATCGATTTATAAGTTTGATATTAATATTGACGTGGGTTAGGCTCTATTGGTTTTGTGTGATCAAACCCCTAATTTTTAGGGTTTCATGGATTTTATTTTGCTAATTACTGGATCTGTTTGTGGTTGTTTCTGGTTGTGGGTTGATAGACATGAATAAAGGGTTCCTTAAAGGGTGGTTTGGATAATTCTAAGAAGTCGGGTTCGTTGTTGCATGATTTGGCTGTTAGAGTTAAACACATCGATGGTACTGTAATTTGCTTATTTTGCAAGTTCCTTCCTTTTGAAATTCTTTTTTTGTAGTCGTGTGTTTGTGGCCTTTGTTGGCAGTTTTGTATCTCCATTCAAAAGAAAAAGCACTAAAAACATCACTCTCTTCTCATTTTTCACTTTATTTTACCATTGGCTAACATAATCCTTTTACAAAGTTTATATAATGTATAAAAAGGAATTCAGTATGTGTGCATATACGTTACTATAAAATTAGTGATAAGGTACATATATGTTTTATATGTTAATTTAACATGCGTGAAAGCGTGCATATATGTTTCTCGGTTGGTATAAAATCTGCCAAACTTATTCTTCAAAGCCAAACGGATTGTTAGTGGTAGGAGTAACAATATTGAATATCGGTTTTTGAAATGATTACAATCACAACTTCTTGAACATATCATCTCTTTATAGTAAAGCTCATTGCTTGATATTATTATCTTTGTATGTGTTTTTGTATAGTAGAAATTAGCTTCAGGGGTGTTTGGCATCGAGCTCTTAGCAAATGCATTGCGACTGTGGCTTTAGTTGTATCATGAATTGGGGGTTCAAGTAAACAGTTTATTTGATTGCTACGTTTTTCAAGTTGCAGTGAGATGGTTATGGTGTATATCATGATGAACTATGTAATGATTGAGTCGCCAAATAATCATTTTTGAGCCATTGCGATATAAAATATTAGCTGTTTAATTTATTTGTAGATTATTAGGTAACAGAGTTTGGTAAACGCTCGTACAGCTTATTATCTGAATATCAAATTTCTCATACAACAGAAATATCTAAAGAAGGAAGCTCGTTGCTTTTTACATAATCCTTGTTTCTGTTTTTTTTTTCCCGAAAGGCAGTTTGCTTAATGTTTTAGTACCACATTTGACTCTGTAATTTAGCTTATGCAGTGGGTGTTTGTGATTGGGTGTTTAGTTAATTGGGCATTGTGACTATGGCAGATATGCAGTTGGTAGCTAAATTATCTATTTATAAGTATCTACAACAATACAAAATAGGTGTACAATTTATTTGTACATTGTTAAATAACAAACGTTCTGAAGTTGCTAAACAGTAAACGCTCAAACTACTTACTATCTGAATATCACATTCTGCGTGCATATATGTTTCCCGGTTTAGCTTAAAAGTGAAAGTAATTAGTGGCCTTTTTTTCAGTCTTTCTGATTGTTGCTCTGTTTTTTTAGATTGATCGTTTTGTTGATATTATTGCGCAGCTTAAGAGGTCCAAAACATATCAGCTTCTTTCTAATGCAATTCAGTCTCAGGTTGGTCTGTTTATAGTTGTATTTTGGTTATGTGCCATACCTGCTTAGACTGAAATCATTCTTCGATTTGTACAGACCGTTACTAGTAATGTTCAAGATAGGCGGCGTGAGATGAAGATGATCATTGGATGGATGTACTTGTGTTTTTAGAAGTCTTGCACATATATGTTTTTTGGAGTGTACTCGTATTTTCTAACAAATTTGATCAGATTGTGAAGCGTGCATGTTTGTTCTATGAAGAGTGAATATATGTTCTACGAAGAGTGATGATGCGTAAAGTTTTATACACGTATAATAATATAAGTATAGAAAATTACCAAACTACCCTTGAGGACAAAAGTAGTAAGGAAAATTCTCACAAATATATATAATAATACGTATATTTACCGGTAAGTGATTACCAGGTCGTATTCCTCGAAGATTTATGAAATTGAGATCACGTTTGTTATTTGGACAATGATTTGAATTGGTTAGAAGATGATTTGATTTCTAAAATCCTAAAACTGAGTAAATAAAGGAACAATTAAACCTAACTTACAAGAAATCAATACGGGAAAGAAAATTCTAACTAAAAACGCAAATTGGGAATCCTAAACGGGATCTAAAAACCCTAAATTTTCAAAAATAAACCTAAAATGAATTTTTAACTTTTAACTAACCCTAATTGACTAAAAAGTAAGATTAAAGAAAACTAGAACAAAAACAGAGTTGAATTGAGCTTAAAAATACGAATAACGTGAACGGAAACGAATCTCGTTCTTTAAAAATTGAAATTTTGCAATTTTAACCCTACGGAAGCAAAACTAATTTTCCTAGAAACTATATGATAAAAGAAAATTTTCTAAAAAAGAATTATATTTTTTTGATTATTTTTCTATTTTTTATGAATTTTTAAAGTTTTTAATAAAAATAAATGTTTAAAAATACTAAACTAATTATAAAAATTCTGAAAAAATTACGAAAAATAGTTTGAACAATAAGGAACCTAAGAAAAATAAGCTTGGAAACACAGCTTATCGATTAAGTTGCAAAATAAGCTAAAACAGCTTATTATACTAAAATGCCTAAAATGTATATAAAAGATTAATAATGAAAGATCCTAACAGACTAACGGATGAGCTAATGTAGCATGATGGTTACTATGTGTGTGGAGTGGGACGTGTGTGTGTGAGGCAAGAGGACACAGGTTCGAATCCTGCCTCTTGCCTTTTTATTTTTTTTTATTTTGAAAAAGTTTAAAAACAAAGTTGTAGAAAAACTGAAAAGAAACAAATTTAATAAAAGCAACTATTATTGAAATTCACTAAATAAGCTGAAAAGTTGGCTTAAAAGACAGAAAATGCTTAACTACTATTTTTTTACTTTTATTTTTTACTTTTTGAACTTTTTGTAAAAACACTACAAGCTACAAAATGAAATAAGCTACCAACAAAGTCAAATGAACTACTAGAAACTTAAGCCTAACCTAATAAGCTAACATGGACAGGAATAAGCTCAAAAAGACAAACCATAAGCTGGAAATCAAAATAAGCTCTTAAACTAATTCTGCTAACCAAACAGACCCTAAGGGATACTTTGAGCTTAATTTTATGCTAGCTAAAAGACACTTAAGAGAAAACAACTTAAAGGAACTTAAGTTAAGGACTACTAGCTATAAGAAAATGATTTTGAACAAAAGTTTGGAAAACAAGAGCTTATTGAAACAGGCTTGTGAAAACAGACAGAATACTTAGCTTTATCTGAGTTTGGTTTCTAAATAGAAAAGACAAAAAGCTTATTTTAAGGCTAAAAAGAGATATGCTAATGAATTTATTTTTAAAAACTAATTTGAAATAGATTAACCACTACCCTATATCTACTTGTATGCTAAATTTCAAAACCTAAGAATAAATTTTACCCTCTGAAAATTTGTGGTGAAAATGGCTATTTGTAAGCTTATGATGCTGATGCAATTGACATGTAAATGAACAAAAAACTAAAACCTATAAATGCAGATCTTAAGAACTAAATTTAACACTTGTAAAACTCAAAACTAAAGCTAATAAGGCTGTGACAATGATTAGAAATGATAAAAGCTTAAAATACAAATGATAACAATGACAAATTATGACTTTTATCAAACTAACATTTGAGAACTAGACTAGCTCTATTCTAACTTATAAAACTTACTCAAACAACCTTAATTCAGAGATTTAAAACTGATATCAAAGACCAAATGGCCACAAGTATAACATGAAGTCATACTGCTATGCCAAAACACCCAAATTAAAAATCTTGAAAATACTTTTAAGCTTATCAAAAAAGAGTTTTGATGATTAAGACTCAGATAACAGATATTAAACAACTTATAACAACTACAATGAACATATATGAATAAGCAACTAAGCCAGAGACAAAGAGCTAATACCTATGCTACTAATATTTTTGATTTTTATTGATTTATAAGACAATATGAAGAAAACTAATATTTAAGCTATCAAACTTGAAAACAGATACTCAATCATACTTAATAAGCACAAATACACAGATTTAAGCACAAATAAGCAAGTGAATAAGCAGATTAAGCAGATTTAATATAAGAAATTAAAGACAGAAAAGATAAAATGAGACTTACAATTGCCTTAGCTAAACAAAGGCTTTTAAAAGCTTGAGGAGCTACTCTACAGCTCTAGCTTATCACAAGGATAAGCTAGTAAAAGTCCCATAAGCTCTTCCATTGTAAGCTTATCATCCAAAAAGCTCAAATCCATACTAGCAAAGGTATTTAACTGATTTTAATGGTTTAAGTAATTTAAGGATTAATTAGGCTCAAATCTAAGCTTAGAGACTTAGATGAGCTTATTGAATAGCTTGTACTAAGTTTGTTCTTTGTAGATTGATTAGAGATTTCTTATAAAAAATAAGAACTTTTAGAATTTTGAGAACAAACTAAGCAAACCAGATTTAATAAAATAACTAAGATTTCATTGATTTAAACAGATTACAATACTTGAAATTGAAAATACAAGAGCTTAATAAGAAATTACATTTAATTGAAAAGTTACATAAGCTAATTAAAAACTTAAAAAAATGCAGAAAAGAAGATATTGTGTGTGAGGAGTGAGCTTGTATTTATAGTAGTCATGAGAAGCTTCTAGCCCTTGAGTCTGTTACACGCTCCTTTTAATCTGAACCTTCCAAACATTGCCAATCATTGGATCCTCAATTATCACCGTTGGATCATTTGATGAGCACACGGATTGCCAGTGTGGCATTCCGTGTATCAGACCCTTTATGCTTCTTTTGGCTAGATTTAGTTAAAAATCTTGTCCTTGTGTTTAGTTCATATATTCTTCGGTCCTTTCTTGTGCACTTGGACTAATAAGGAGCTCTTGTGACGTCTAACTCTGCCAGCTTGTCACTTGGTGCTTGAATTGCTGAGCCACGTCCTCAATTTTAATTAACCCTTTGATTTTGAGCTAGGTAAATTTAGGGAAGATGAATGAATAGTAACAAAAACTCACGCCTTTTTCTTTCTTTTTAACTGTTTGTTTGACCACAATGTTTGGGATATGTTGACTTGGGTTCGGGTTTTAGACTATATCCACAAGGATCTGGGCAAGGTGTTTTAGTTCTGGGCTTGGGTTATTTAAAAAGGGTAATAGGTTGATGTTTTTGGTTTAATATAAGGAGATAACGACCATTATCTCGTAAGTATAAAAGAGATAACGGTGTTAGGGTTTAGGGTCTATTTGTGTATATGTTTAACATTAAATGATTTGGTAATTTTGAGAATTTTGTCCTTTGTGATTGACCAAATGTTGACCATGGGTTACTTTGTTGAACCTTTGTGTAAAATCTTCTGACTCTTTTGCACATTATCCGTTCCCGTGTTCGTGTTTGTCCGGTTTTGACCGTTCTCTAGTGATTTTTGCACTATCCATACCTACATATTCACAAACAACAAAATACACAAATATAAGCATATTTGTGCACATTTTGATCATTTAAGGGCTATTTTAGATATAATAAAGATATGTGATTTCTCACATTAAAAAATTCCCCCAAACTAAGTGATTACGTGTCCTCACACAATATTATATGCTCTAAAACCAAATACCTCAAAAACTTCCCCAAACTAAATCTTTGCAAAGACTTTTGTGGGGAGAGTTAAGAAATCACAAATTTTAAAACTTCCCATTTTCACATTTTCAAAAACTTTTTCTATTTTTATGATGATTTTTTTTAAGAATCAACTACCTAGAATATTCTGACTCACGTTATTTCCATAACTGTTAGGGATCATAGAACAAGATGCATTTCGATCCGAGAATGCCCCAAAAAGGATAAATTCATCGTTCCTGACTTTTCACTTGTCCAAACCAAGCTTAAAACGAAATCACAGTTAAATATTAGTTAAGATGCTAACACTACTCATATTTGCAACTTGTGAACTTTTCACTCCCGATAATTATTATATCATATAGAATGTGGCATTTGAATTTCAACCGTGGATCAACGTTTTACAAAATACTATGCTTCATGTTCCACCCGAGAATAATGAAGAGAAGACTTCTTTTTGAAAAATTCAAGTATAAGTTTGAACTAAGACTAAAATTTTTGCTATATATTACATAAAAATTATTGGTTTAAGTTTAATCTCCAAAAACAGCACGTATAATAATCCGGTTAAGAGCTTATGGGAGAAAAAGTCACAAACTACATACATGAGCTCTTGAGATTTCCAACTAATCCTTGTTTAGCATCCCACTCATAGTTAACTCTATCATGTGAAGTTTGAATAACTCCTTAGATCGTTGTAAGCTCAGGTTGTTTAGACCTTATCTAGGATAATGATGACAATGAACATAAAGTATATGCATATCGGAAATAGCATAAGAACATTGATATCATAACAAGGTTTTTCATTCATTATCTTTCACTATTAGCCCTAATTCTACACGATCAACTGTAGAACGGTTATCTGCAAACTAACAGGGATCAAAGATCCTTGAGGCTAAACCAACCAAACCATCTAGGCATTCACATGCCTAGACACACACACCTTTTCTAGACATCTACCTCTTGTACACACACTTAAACTACACGCCTGATATCTCTTTATATAATAGAGATATCTAGGTTTACAAAGGATAAGAACAAATAAGATTAGGAAACTATAAATCAGCATTAAATACTATTTGACTAATCTTCAATTAGCATTAATGTTGATCTTTATCTTTTAGCTGATCTTTATCTTATACTTGAATGAGGAGATCTTCTAGGAAATCTTCAAAATCTTCCATCTCTTGAAGAATTACAGCTTTGCGTTTGAGTCCTTTTGATTCATTCTTTTATTCACTTTGTCTCATCAAATCTATAATTCCCAACATATCATTTTTCGTTCTTCGCGAATTTTCGCGAACGCTTTGCCTAAAAGTTAAGGAACAAGCTAGAGCTCAACACGCTCGATCGAGTCAAAATTTATTCTCATTCTACCCAGCAGAAAAGTCAAAATTGTAACAAAACACTTATTTTATTTTTGAAAATTTTTAAATTTTTTCATTTTTTTGAAATTCTGGTGGGAAAACGGGGTACGTGAGAACAAAGAGTAAAAGTAGGTAAGATTATATCGAAGATATACTACCCCATACTAAAATTAAACCTTGTCCTCAATGTTTCCTAGCCTAAGACTTAAAAACCCCATACTAGAACTCTAAAAGGTCAAATGCATAACTCAAGCCTGAAAAAAGTATCACAAAAATCTCAAGCCGTTTATCAAGTGTGCTAAAAGATAATTGTTAGTCGATAATAATCTTTAGGATATCGGATTTCCCCAAACTAATGGCAAGAAAAGGCTAGGAAGCTCTAGTGGACCGGGACAAAACATCAAACACGAGAGTCTTCAGAAAATTTTGGGTCAATCCTGCAAACAATCACAAGTATAAACAACAACAAGAATTGGAAGAGTACAAGCCTCCTCACATCACAATAAGAAAGAAGATAGAAGGATAAGCATGGGGTGCCTCCCACGAAGCCCTTTGTTTTTGGTAACCGAGTTACATAGCTTGACTCGATCCCCGAATTCATTCGTCCTTGGAGAAACTGTGGAAGAGAAAATCTTAATCGGGTTTTCATTAATGTTTGGATAAACATTTAAGCACATGAAAGTTCCATCCCGATGAGATGCCACCGGCTCTAAGTGGAGATGCCAGGGTTAAAAATGGTGTCCTCATTCTCGGTAGAGGAAAGTAAGGGAGAAACCTTAGGGTAAGTGAGATACGGAAGAAAAGTCCAAGTGACAAATGTGAAGAAATCGTCAACTTCAACATTAATCTCACCTCCCCCTGGGTTAAAACATTCATCTTCATTAACATTGCTTATCACGAGCACATCGGGTTCCATGTCGAAGGTTAAACGTTCATATTCGGAAATGGGATCATCGTTAAGCAAGTTGTCAATAATATCCTCTTCCGAGTCAAAATCACTTTCAATACCTGGTGGTATCGAATCATCTGGTCCAAAAAATATATCGATCTCTTCCCTATTGGAGTCACTATCCTTAATGAGAGTAGTAGATGTGGGAAGAGACTCGATGATTATATGAGAATTTTCCGGTGACCGGGAAGATGAATTTCCGCATAGCAACGACATTCGATTGATATAATCCTCGTGCTCTCTAACAATTCCTGGAGGAATCATGATAAGTTCACCGGTGAACACATGGTGGAGAGGATCACTTTTAGGAGAAAAAGTATCATGTTGTGGTTTATGATCGAAAAATACTTCGGGAGAGAGATTATGGGTAGTATCATCACAAAGCAAACTCTCAAGATAGATTACGTCTCCTTCTGAGTCATAATAACCTTCTTCAATATACATAGGAACTTCGATAGCTAGAAAAACATCGATCTCATCATTGTCGCCTCCTGGGTCGAAACAATTAGCTTTATCAATTGGAGCATCGTACAAAATTCTTTTCCAATCATTCATTTTTCATTCCAAATCAAATAAATCATTATTTTCTTTGAGATACTCATCCTTGTTAGAATTAGAAAGAGGCATGACTAGGAAAGTCGACTCATCAAGGTTGGAATCATAAGAATCCTTGCACTCGATGTCCTCTAACACCTTATCAAAAAGAAGGTTTATGTCACTAGAGTTGAAATTGACATCAAATTCAAAAAGAGGGTTAGATAAAGTCACGGAATCATCACATGGAACGTTGATGGAAGAGAAATCATTACACGAAGGTAAAACGTTCTTACTATCACTCCTGGATGTATCCTCCGATTCTCTTGGGATTGGGATAATTTCCTCAGCACTAAAAGTACTAAGGTGCTCGTCCCCCATTATGAGAGAATCCTTAGGCTCAATAGGCGGTAAGGTGGATGTGATTGCAAAAACCGAAGAAACTTGAGGTGTTTTGTTTGAATGAAAAATGATCTCCTTGCAAATACCTTTAAAATTCTTCAAACGAGGTGTGATACGAGTTTGGCGTTTAGGCGTCGGCTCTACGAGATTCTTCACTTCATGCTTTTCTTTTTCATCGTTGTCATCTTCTGATAGAGGCAAGCAAACTAGAGCGGGTTCGTCGGTGAACTTCTTAAAACTATCCTTGCATGTGTCATTAACCATTTTAATTGACTCGTTTACATGCCTTTTTTGTTGTGCCATTAACACGAAAAATTATTTGTTCATTTCCATCCCTTAAAATAAGCTATCCTTCATATACATCAATTAAAGCATGACCGGTCCTCAAAAAGGATCTTCCTAAAATGAGAGGTACTCGAGGATTGGCTTTGAAATCGACAACAACAAAGTCAGTAGGAAAATGAAATTTCCCAACTTTGACAAAAACATCTTCGACGAGTCCTTTAGGTTAAGTAATTGAGCGGTCCGCTAACTCTAAAGTCATCCAAGTTGGTGTAAGATCAGGTAAAGAAAGCTTTTTCCAAATAGAAAAGGGCATAAGATTTATGCTCGCCCCAAGATCGGCTAAGGCGTGACATATATCCATTCTTGGGAAATTACATGGTATAAGAAACTTGCCGGGATCTCCAAGCTTTTCGGGAAGCTTTTTGAGGAGCATCGCCGAGCAATTCTGTTCACCGGTATCTTAGCTAACTCAAGCAACTTTTCTTTATTCATGAGCAAACTTTTAATCGTAGGAGCAAATTTTGGCATCAAAAGTAAAGCATCCGCGAAACTTACGTCAAAACGCAAATCTTGAAACATTTGAAAAATCTTCTCTTTTTGATTCAAAGCTTTGTCACGTGACTTTTGATCATCACAACGTGAAAGATATGGAATATTCGGCTTAGGTAAACTCTTCAAAACATCGAGTTCTAGAATCGGAATGGGATCAACCGGCAGTGGGATCTGAGCGGTACTTCCTTGGAATTTTGATTGCTCTTTATCTGTTGTCTCCTCGGTTTCTCGTTCCACTACCTTTTTAGGAGAAAGATTAGTAGGAATCGAGGGTCCCTCGTAAGCAACACCACTTTGAGTAGTGATCGCTTTCATCTCACCCTTCGGGTTTGGAATGGTATTACTCGAAAGAGTACCCGAAGTTGAGGCTTGGTTTTGAAACAATCCACAAATCATGTTTTCCAAATTATTTTGAAAAGTAGTTTGTTGATTCATCATGACGGCTTGTTGAGATTTTATCGTGTTTTGAATTTCATTCTTAAGGTCTCCTTTCAATGAGTTGATTTGATTTTGCATGTTTCTCATCATTTGATCATTATTCCTCTTGTAACTTGAAAAATCATTTGAAATCTCTTGTTGAACTTGATTATTAGGCACTTGAAATGGTTGGTTTTTAAACCCTTGGTTTTGAAATTTCAGAGCATGATTATTTTGATTTTGAAAACCTTGATTTCCATGAAAATTATTTCCCCGATTAAAATTATTCCCTTAACCATGATTATTGAACCTATTTTGACCATTGTTTTGCACCAGAGCAAAACCTGGTGGTGCCATTTGATTACTAACACGGTTCAGAGGATTAACTTGATTGTAAGTACCCGTAGTCGCACAAACACTAGCTTGATTGTTATCGGTATTCAAACAATTGTACCAAGAATGAGCACCACCACAAGTAACGTAAGTTTCCTCAACCGCTTTAACCGGAGCGGGAGTGACAACTTTCTTAGAAACTATCTCGACTAAGGTCGAAAGTTGATCCGCAAGCTTATCAATTCTCTCATCCGTCTTACTAGAAGTAGCATTCATCCTAGAAACATTTGATCTATTATTTGGTTTGTTTCGTAAATAACGCACTTTTGATTTGTTCTCAATTATATTCAAAGCTTCTCTAGTCGTCTTACTCAAAAGATTTCCACCCGCCGCGGCATTTAAGGAGTCTTGATCGTTGTCATTTAAACCATTATAGAAAGTATAAACTTGAGTTAACTCCGTAAATCCGTGGTGTGGACAAGCTCTAAGCATATCCTTAAATCGTTCCCATGCTTCACTAAAAGACTCATCGAATTTTTGGGTAAAACGAGAGATTTTATTCTTTAAGTGAGTGGTCTTCGAAGGAGGGAAAAACTGATTCACGAATTTGGTAACGAGATCCTCCCAAGTCAAAATTGAATTAGGAGGTTCTTTCTCGTACCAAGTTTTAGCAGCCCCCTCGAGTGAATAAGGAAACATCATTAGCTTGATCACATCGTTTGGCATATTCCTAAATCGTAGAGTCGAGGTAATCCTTTTGAAACTATTGATATGAGCATGAGGATTTTCGTTCTCTAAACTGTAAAACGTGTTTGCTTGAACCAATTGTAACAAATTCGTCTTAATCTCAAAATGATCCGCATTAATTTTTGGTAAAACGATAGCTTCTCCGTACCCTTTCGTGGGTGCACGGAGCAGCTCTTCCATTGCATGTTCCGCCATTGGTGTAACGATAGTACGAAGCTCGGGTTCGACTATGTATGGAGCACGTCCTTTATTTCGACGTCTCGGAATGGTTACGTTTGAATTATTTGGAAAATTGGAATTTCTAGTGCGCATGTACTAAACAACAAAAAAAATGAAATGAGAAAAGAAACAAGGAAAGGATATATTTTTGTTCACCGAATAATCAACAAACTTAGGGTAACTCTCTTAAGTAAAATAAATTTTACAAAAGAGGTGCGCCTTTTTCGTAAGTGACACAAACGGTAAAAAAAAATTAATGATGTTGGTCATTTTTACATGCATTTTATCAAATAAACCCTCAAATGTATATAATATATATATTTATAGAATACATATACGAATACGCAAGCTAAGTATCATACAAATTATTCTTAGGAAAGAATAAAAAGTAATCAACACGTGTATCGTTTTCCTCAGTGAGAGGTGAATGGAAATCTATGTTCAAGTTGTAAATCGAGCTTGATTGTCATTCAAGTTTTTGGATTTGGTTTTAAACTATTTTTATACTAAAAATTAAACTAAAACTAATTCTACGATTTAAAACTACAAGACTAAACTAAAATTGATCTAAAAGAGATAAATGACTAATATGCTTGCTAAGTGACGTGAAAAGTTCATCAAGTGCGGGCTTAGGTTAAACTACTCGCTACTAATAATGATAAAATAAGTAAAGCAAAACATTTTTAAACTAAGCTACACTAATTAATTGAAAAATGATGGAAAATGGAACCGAATTGGAGACCCGCAATTAAACGTAAACCACCCGATTTATTTAGCTAAAACAAATAGTCAAATTCGGTCTAGCTAAATAAACCCGTAAGCTCCACGCCTCATGAGTATACCGGTACCAAAGAGCACAAAAATAAAACAAACTGTTAAAATAACAAAGTATATAACAATCACACATTTATTTAACTCTAGGCCCAAATGATTAAATCAAACTCATCCTAACAGATTCATAATACGCAGGCCTAAAATCAAGTATCCAAACTCAGGTTCAAAATCCAAACTTAAGCAATATTTAAATCAGGCCTAGATCAATTCTAAATTAGCCGAACTTAAATCAATGTCCATGATCAATTTTCTACAACCTAACAATTATAAAAACTAAATGTTGCGCAGCTAGATAAAACAAACAAGACTCAAATTTAATTTTCAAACCAAACGCATAAGAATGCTTATTGACGAAAAGGTTTTTAGCAAATTAGCTTAACCACAAAATAAGCAGATCTAATAAGTCGCGAGTACTAGTCATATGAGATAATCACTCCTAAAAACAAAATAAACAAGTTACACAAAAATAAGCTAAAGAACAATTAGCTATCAAAACAAGATCCAACGATAAGCTATAACGAAACTGAAATAAGCTCAAAACCGAATCAAAAGGAAATTGAAAACAGCATCGATAAGCCAGATTAAGCTAAAAGCACATAAACGTCTCAAACAATAACTCGAATAAGCAAATAAGCTCTCAAAAGTTAGATCTAACATTTTAAGCCTACACTAAACCAAATAAGCTGTTAAGAAACTTAACATAACAGAAAATAAGAGCTTCCAATCAATCAAAAATGAATCAAGCACGTTAATAAGCCGGATCCAAGCTTATTAGAGCTTATTAACTCGAAAAATGCTTAAAAACATTTGAAATTGAATCGAATGAGCTTTGAAAGCTTATAGGAGTCATTTCTTAAGCTTTTAAGAATTTTTGATATTAATAAGCCGAGAGAATAAGCACATAAAAACGGATTATACAATAAGCTAGCACGAAAAGAAAACTAAATTACCGAATAAGCAAACAAATAATCAAACCAAGATTTCAAATCAACTTCAAAACATCTTTGACACATCAATACATTAAGCTTGTGAAATAAGAAAAGTACAATAAGCAGAAAAAGTAAAAAAAAATAAGCTATTACATAACTAAAATAAGCTAAAAATACAAAACTAAACTAAAAAAAATAAAAGACTAACTACCCGAAGTGTGAGGGAGCGGATTGGTTTTTCTAGGGGGAAATGGTTGATTTTGTAAAATTGCTACCAATCCTTGGGGAATGATTATCCAATCATTGAGCTGCATACTAGTTCCCTCGGATCACAAATTATGCAGGGCTTGATCGACCGGCTCATATGATGACACGTGTAATTCCAATCCGCTTAATTCATACGCATGCTTTTGAGTCCTTTGGATCATTTTCTCATTTACAATTTGAAATTGAAAGAAAAAGTAATGCATTCCATAGCCACGTGCTTCACTTTTACTTGTCCTTCCAAATCATTAGTGCGCCAGCACGTGAGTTGCTTTTGAATTAATTTAGCTGCACATGGATCTTGCAACATTTCTACACTTCTTCCTTTATTCAATTGCAACACATAATTTAATTTGGGCTTTTGCTAGCTTGGGCTGGCCCGACCCATAAAATGGGTTACGGGCTGGCCCAATAAAATCCGAGGGCATCGTTGGACTCGTATTCTCGCGCTCTTTTCATTCTCGTGCTCGGTTTTGTCCGGTTTTGTCTTTATTTTTGTCCTTTTCTTGATATCCGTACCTGCACATACACAAACACAAAAACAAGCATATATTTTGTATTTTCCACACATTTTTTGGTTATTTGGGCTCGTTTTTCATGGTAAAAAGTATGTAAAAAATAGAAAATACCACTCACCAGTACCCTAACATAGTTACGGGTACATTTCTCCTCAATAACTGTCATGCTTCTATTTTATTTGATACGGGTGTCCGATAGGAGTTTTGTGTCAACTGCATTTACTCCACTTATAAATATTGCACCCACTGCTTTAGACGTTAAGTATACCATTGAATTGGCTGATGGGAAGTTAGTAGGAACCGAGACTATAATTCGAGGTTGCACCTTGAATTATTAAAACCACCCATTCAACATAGACCTAATACCCATAAAACTTGGAAGATTTGACGTCATCATAGGGATGGATTGGTTGTCAAAGTACCATGCAATAATTGTTTATGATGAGAAACTGGTTCGTCCTCCTTACAGTAATGAAACTTTAACAATTCAAGGATATAGAAGTGAATCTAGATTAAACATTATCCTTCATCAAAACACAAAACTACCTATAGAAAGGTTGTCATGTGTTCCTGGCACACATTAAAGAGTTAGAGGAGAAGCAACTTAATACGTGCCTGTTGTTCGGGACTTTTCAGAAGTCTTTCTCGAAGACTTGCCTGGTCTCCCACCAACCAGACAAGTCGAATTCCAAATCGACTTAGTGCCTGGAGCAGCACTAGTGGCACGATCACCATATAGACTAGCCCCTTCGAAAATACAATAGTTGTCAAGTCAATTGAAAGAACTCACGAATAAAGGGTTTATCAGACCAAGTTACTCACCATAAGGAGCTCCGGTTTTGTTTGTTAAGAAGAAGGATGGATCCTTCAGAATATATATTGACTACCATGAATTGAACAAGCTAACTATGAAGAACTGGTATCCATTACTGAGGATTGACGATCTCTTCGATCAGTTACAAGGCTCCGGTGTCTACTCCAAAATTGAACTCCGATCATGTTACCATCAACTCACAGTCAGAGATGAAGATATCAAGAAGACGGCATTTAGGACTCCTTATGGTCATTACGAGTTTCAAGTGATGCCATTTGGGTTGATTAATGCACCGGCGGTATTCATGGATCTAATGAATTGGGTATGCAAACCATATTTGGATAAGTTTGTGATTGTGTTCATAGACGAGATTCTAATCTACTCTTAAAGCAAGGAAGAGCATGAGGAGCACCTGAAGCTAATATTAGAATTGCTTAAAAAGGAGGAGTTGTATGCTAAATTCTTGAAGTGTGAATTTTGGATTCCAAAAGTATAATTCTCAAACACGTGATTGATAGTCAAGGTATTCACATTGATCCCTCTAAGATCGAGGTTGTCAAGGACTGGGCAACACCTACGAATCCAGCAGAAATACACCAATTTCTAGGTCTTGTCGGATACAACCGAAGATTTATTGAAGGCTTCTCAAAGATCGCCAAACCCCTGGCTAAACTGACCCAAAAAAATCAGAAATTCGATTGGGAAGAAAAACCAGAGTCAGCATTTCAACTCTTGAAGCTGAAGGATTGTAGTGCGCTAATTTTGGCATTACCTGAAAGAACTAGCAAATTTATGGTATAGTCTGATGCTTTGCTTTAAGGATTGGGTGTTGTATTAATTCAGAAGGAGAATGTTATAGCATATGCATCTCTTCAACTGAAAATTCATGAAAAGAACTATACCACACATGATTTGGAGTTAGGAATTGTAGTGTTCGCCCTCAAAATTTGGAAGCACTACTTATATGGCACGAGGTGTACTGTTTTTACTAAGCACAAGAGCCTACAACACATACTTGATCAAAAGGAGCTAAACATGAGGAAGCATTGATGCATTGATCTACTCAGTGATTATGATTGTGATATCTGTTATCACCCCAGAAAGGCGAATATTATAGCAGATGCTTTAAGCCAAAAGGAACGGATGAAGCTACTACAAGTTTGAGCCTTAGTGATGACAATAAACTCAAACCTTCTGTCTCAGATTTTGGATGCACAAGTTGAAGCAATTAAAGAAGATGATGTTGAAGAAAACCTTCATGGTATGGACAAGGAGTTCAAGACTCGTCCATATGGAATTCGATGTTTCATGAACAAGAGTTGGTTACCACATATTGGTGGATTAAGGGATTTAATCATGCACGAGTTACATAAATCCAAATATTCTATCCACCTTGGATCTGACAAAATGTACCATGATCTCAAGAAGCCATACTGGTGGGCGGTGGCCTAACATGAAGGCAGATATTACCACGTATGTTAGCAAGTGTTGATGCTTGAAGGTGAAAGTTGAGTATCTAAAGCCATCTGCTTTACTAGTACAACCTAAGATACCCCAATGGAAATAGGTAAGAATAACAATGGACTTTATTACAAAGCTACCAAAGACGTAAAATGGTTATGACACTATTTGGATGATCGTTGATCGTCTCACTAAGTCTGCACATTTCCTACCGATCAAGGAAACCGACAAAATGAAGAGACTAATGAGGTTATACTTAGAAGAAGTAGTCTCGAGGTACGGAGTGCTAGTGTCAATTATCTCATATCGAGATAGCCGATTCATATCTAGGTTTTGGCAGTCGCTCTACAGAACTTTAGGAACTTGTAAAAACATGAGCACTTAATGTGTTGTTGTGTAAAGGTAATTTTAAGTTATCAAGTTTTACATTTATATTTTGCCGAATTTACCTAAAACAACACTTTAACGGACAGTGTACCCGATCAGATGTAGTTTTGTTGGTAAGTAAGGTGTCGATCACTAAGAGCGAGAGCGTTAATCTATAGTTCTATCAATATTTTGGTTAACTAAACTAGGTTAATTTAAACTATGTTAATCCTAGTCTATGTTAAACCTATGTTAATCCTAATTCTAACAGACAAAGGGGGTTTTCAATCTGAGAGACTAGCACAGGTTTTGTGGTAACTTAAATCAATTTAAAACACAATAACACACACAAGCAGATAATCAAAAGATAGAAGAGCGGTCTAGCCAAATATAATATTACTATATTAACCATGATTAATCCAATTAAAATGCAGGTTTGTTTATTCTAGTGCAATAAGTGCTTATCTCGAGGCGGCATATCATTTCAAGATTTAGGTGGTACTTCTTCCTAAAACCTAGTCACGTAGAATTCTGCCACAATTAAACGCATCCGTAGAAAGCATCCTATTTGCTGCTTATAATCTATCTTAGGAGATTAATAACGGTGATCTTATTAAACCCTAGCTCATGAAGACTTTACCCCCTTACTGTTTAAAGACTATTTTATATACTAGTAGTCCACTGTTCGAGTATTTACCAAAGGAATCAGTACGTTATTTGTTGATCCTAGGTCACCTGCTAGTCCAACTTGTTTACATAAACCAATGGTAAAGATAGGTCAATATTTTTGATCCTATTACTCTAGATATATAAATTGCAGATATGGAGATCCATCCCGGCATCTAGCTAGCGAGATATTTTGCATTCCTAGATCCAGTTGAATGATGGGTCGCATACTTAAGCACGTAAACAAGTATAATCTGATAAACATAATCAACAACCAACGATAAATTAAGCAGTCAATATAAACAAACCAAACATTTAAATCTTCATAATCATGGCTAATACCCTAGGGTATTAGCCTTTAACCATTGTAATCAATACAAAAATAATAATTCAACCAAGGTAAACTCACCGAGTTAAACGAATGATACCTAAAATCAAATGATAACTAGAGTATAAGAGATTACAAGGTGTTTCCTATGGAATTAGTAGCTTTGCTTGACCTCTTATGCTCTTTTTGTCTTTTGAAAATTGACTTTTGTGGTTAGGGTATCGAAAATATGATCAAGCATACCTAAAACTCATTTTTAGGTCTTCTATTTATAGTGTCTGGAATTTGTTCAATACGGCGTATTGGTTGAAGTCAATACGGTGTATCGAGAGTTTCTTAGAGTAGGGACCACATTCAATATCTTCTAGAATATTTTATTACTATATCTCGGATACGGCGTATAGAGGTCTTCTAGATATGGCGTATAGGTCTTTGTTCTTCATGGTTTCTTGTGAAGTGCAGGCCTAGATACGCCATATCTTTCTTCACAAAGTACTCCATAATTACTTCAAATCTCAAATACACATTATTAAGTATAAATTCTTGCAATAATTATACAAAATGGGTAATTTACATGGGATAAATAATGCTATAAAAGTAACATTATTTGATGTCATCAAATATCTCCCCACTTGAATCCTAGTTGTCCTCATGTAGCCTTTAGAAATTTATAAAAATGTATCCCTAAGGATTTTTCCATTAAGCATTTACTCGATCAATTACAAGTACACAACCAAACACCTCACGAAATAGGAAGATGAAATCACTCAAATCACTCAACTAATCTATGTGGTAACATGTAACTAATTCGCTTAATTGCTCAGTCGTGACGAGTATTCTATCATAAGCTTGACAAGGATACACATCTCCACTACTAAAGCTAAGGAGTAACAAGTTTAAAAAAGTAAATTGGGTTTAAAAGGCTTAAAGGGCTTAATCACTCTTTCTAATCTCTATCGATACCAATATTCCAGAAAAGGTGACAAAATCACACATACACACCCATAACGATAGGATAGACACATACGACTGCATTCGAACCTTAACTCAAATAATCTAAAGAATAAGACTAGTAGTCTTTACCAAAATTTGTAAACCAGCAAGGGCGACAAACCACATATACACATCCATAACACTAGAATAGACATACATGATTGCATTCAATTCCCTTACTTGAGTAAAACCAAGGGTTAGGACAAAAAGTAATATAGGGTATGGATCTTCTAATCCTTTCTTTAATAGTAAAAACCAACAAGGCGAACAAAATCACACATACATGGCGTAACGACAGAATAGAAATAATTGTTCTTAAATAAAAAATTACAAAACAAATAGATTAAGTCCAAACAAATAAGGTACAAGTTGCTAGATACTTTCCCGACCATTCCCATGATAAAGACACATAAATATTTACACAAACGTCTTTGTCATAGATTAACAAAACAACCTAAGTTGGCGTTCCCGTAACGGTTAACTTCCCAATCATCCATACTATACCTACTTTTACAAAATCAAGTGGCGATATCTACCACTTTATACAAAACTTTACATCGTTGATTTATAATCACGTATCAACGAATAATCGATCCTTCAATTAATACCATCGGTTTAATGCTTTAACGAACCAACTATCTTCATAATTTCCTCCCCTTTTTTGCAGCGATTTTCTAATTTTTTTGATTTTTTTCCTTTTTTTAACAATACACTATGAATCTCGGTGTAATTTCACCATCTTCACGATCATAATAGCTCCGGATAATTTCTTCCATAATTCTTCATTTTTTGGACATACCAATAATTGTGATGGTAGTAAAAATACATGAGTTTAACTACTTTTATATTCCTAATTGCAATGTGCAATTTTTCTAACCATACTAGAGATAGAAAATGACACAAGACACAAAAAATACATACTTTACACTTAAAGCAACTAGCAACTGGTAAATGAACTTAATCTAACAGGGTAGGCTAAGGTGTAATGGTGTAACGAAACAAATAGTTGGTGTTATCCTAAAGGACTGGCTCTACTGATTTTTCTAGGGAATCTTACTCTTAAAATTAGAGTATACAAAGGGTTTATACGGGGGTTAACTAACCGGTGTGGTTAGTTAATAACACAACATATATAGGCTTTTTGGGTGTAATCCTAAAAATTTACCAACTTAAATAACTTACTCCATCTAAATCCATAGTACTCATTATTGTGGTATCGAATAGATATACCAAGCCAAGTTCTAAAGTCTACAACATCATCGGCACACTCATATTTTTGTGGGATTTTGGGTAAATATTTGGAAACGGATAAGGCTGAATCCTCACAATATCTAATAAGGGTTTTGTGTGCAGGTTATGTAACTAGTAATTTCACAAAAGTATGCTTGAATTTTTTTTAATTTAAGCATATTAATGAAAAATAGGACAAGTAGCGTTCTAATTCCTATCCTCCCACTTAAATTATACAACGTCCTCGTTGTATAAAAATAACATTAAAAACGGGAAAAAAAGAATTAGAACGCGAAACTCTCCTGATATTTGCTCGGCATGATTCTCCATGTTGAGTATATGAGCAAAAATGTATGTTATAGATGTGTCTGAATTCCAGCATGACTACAACAGACATAAGATTCCAGATAATAGATACTCCACCAACGTTGTCGATTTTTTTCTAGTGAGGTCCTGTGTAAAATATAAGAAACCCATGCAATCCTATCTCGGGTATCTTACGGTTAATAATAAAAATAAAAAATAAAAATAAATTGTACAGGAAACCAATACGTTGTATCCAAAAACCTAGATACGCCGTATGGAGAAACCTATAAAAAGTATCTATACGAGTCAGATTTTCCAAATACGCCGTATCATGTGCATGAATACGCCGTATCCCAATCTAACAATAATGTTTTAAATGCAGAAAAATTAAAGACTGGTAACGTCCAGACATTCAATACGCCTTATGGTATGGAGCGGATACGCCTTATTGATGTCTGGGAAGACAAACTCGATAAAATAAATTAAAAACAGCTCGGGTTGTCTCTCGGGAAGCACTTTTCTTTTCAGTTAAGTCTTTAAGTTAGACTTTTCTTCAGCTCCTTCACACTTTTCATCGCTCTTTTCATCATTCTTTCTCATGCTCTTATTCTTGGTTGATTTTCGATCTTGAGTCCACACTACATCAATCAAATGTGTTTGCTAAACTTATTGTCTGGCTTCATTCTATCTTACAAAAGTAAACCAAAAATCATCATATCATAATATACATCAAAAATATAAAAGCAGATAAAGTTTATATACATCATGATAATAATATACAGTACATGTCCACAAAAATCAAAAGAGTAAGGAGGATAGATTAAGGGTCGGGCTTATCCTCGTCAAGTGGGGCTGCTGAAGTACTAGCCTCTTCAGTCCTCTATCTAACCCTATACCTCTGATAAGGTATGCGAGTATCAGCATAACTAGTGTATCGTACCCCACTCTGATCCATCATCAGTGATTAACAAGTAACCTTCCATGTGGTGAATCTAGCAAAATCATGGCTCATACTGTCTAACACCTCTCTCTGCTCACCTATGTCACCATGTAAGCTGTGGACCTCCTCCTCTAATCTGCTCAACCTATGTGTCATAGTCCTAGTCGGGGCATTTGTAGGAGGTGGCTGAGGTTCCTGTACAGGTGTTGGAACTGCCTGAGCACCCTCGCCAACATCTAGAGCACCCTCAGCGACCTCTGGGGCACCAGCCACAGCAACCGGCTGCCTCTCTGGTCCCGGGGCAACCCAAGCCCAAGTATCATCAAGCCTAACATAGATTTTAAGCTTAACAAGCTCATCCATATCAATCATCAGGGGCTCACGGGCAAATAACAATCAATCTTATCAGCCCCTCATCACTAACCAGGCCAAAGTGAGCATCAAGACGCCTAATAAAGTGTCCCAATGACAACCTAGCTCCACTCTTCCTCCCTTTAGCGTACCTGAATAAATATTGTGCCAACAGGTACGAGACGTTCACCATCCCCTGGTCCATGCTTCTCAGATAGAAGAGATTAGTAGCGGTCACCTTCTCAGGTGCCTGACCTCTACCAAAAATGCTGTAAGATATCAACCTGTGACACAATCTCCTCACAGGGTCTCTGATGTAGGTATAAGAGGGAGCATCCCCTATAAAGTCCCTATCAGATGAAATCGAGGTCTAATAATCCCTGTGATCCATCCTTTGCCATCTCCTTAACAGAATGCAAACCTAAAGCCAGAATAAACTCCCTCTAATTTATCTTACGCCTAGCTCCACCTAACTGAAAACATAATGTGTCAGCCTCATCTAACCTTATCTCAGTGTCACTCATCCTGCAGGTGCTGAATAACTTAAGCATGAACTCTCGAACCAACAGTCCCTGAATCTCACCTAACCTCCTCCAAGCGTAAATAGTAAACAAAACCTGTCCCTCCTCTCTAGTATACACCATCCTCATCCTGTTAGTCAAAGTCTCCCTCATCTCCTCGGTCAACCCAACAAAATTCAACACATGTATCCGGTTAACCTGTCTACTGAAAATCGTGTCTAGTCTCTCCTCAAAATCGTGTACAATCTCCTTAGTATATCCCTCTACCTGATATCTAAGCCACAAATGCCTATGAACCCTATGTGGTAGTAGTGCCATATCTTATGATTTGAGTAAGAAACGTAAAGAGCTAGAAATTGGTCTCCAAAGTTATGACCGCGGTTATTTTTTAGTGTGAGTGAGACTAATCCGGCGTATCAGTTAT
Organism: Tanacetum coccineum; assembly: GCA_026074375.1. Taxonomy (NCBI): domain Eukaryota; kingdom Viridiplantae; phylum Streptophyta; class Magnoliopsida; order Asterales; family Asteraceae; genus Tanacetum; species Tanacetum coccineum. The sequence goes on along the minus strand of BQNB010027376.1, from coordinate 17,532 downwards.
GTTTTTATACCCAAACTCGATACGTTGTATTGAGTTTCACCCAATACGTCGTATTGGGTAAAATAGTTGACTAATTCAACTCAGTTTAGAAATCGTTGATACGGCGTATGGATGTTTAGACAATACGTTGTATTCATCATTGGAGACCAATTTTCTTAAGTTATCAAAGTAAAGTAAAATGTACATTAGCCACCGCAACCTTCTTGTGTAAACGTCATCTTTATAAAACCGCTTGGGGTCGAAGTGAATGCCAAATAGCACATATAGATTTTTAATTATGAAAAATAATGGCTTCCCTTCGTGAAAACTTATTTGACTCAATGTGAGTGGTGTCATTGCTTATGCAAACAAAACAATACATTGGTTTGATATCAATATTTTCTGAACTTAATTCAGTATTGATTTCAATATGGTCATTCACCGGTTCCGGTTTCAAATTATCGACAGGAATTAATTTATAAGAAAATGAATCCTTGTCGCATATAAAAGTATAATCTTCGTCGTCATAATTGGAAAATGAAATACTAAAATCAAAATCAGTTTTAATTATATTATAAATACTTACAGTTGGTTCGAATGAAACATTCTGATTTGATGTCAGTGCATTATTGTAGACGATAGCTGGGAAATCTGCTTCAAAATCTGTGAAAAAATCAAGATTATCACAATATACCTTACCATATGTAGCTATTTGCCAATTAAACATCTGACCACGCCTTTGAGCAATTTCAGCTTGAAGTTTGATGTATTCCTCCACAGTGATGTTTAGATCGTCCATTATAAACCTAACTGAAATCGCAACACAAAAATAAAACAAATACATGAAAAACAAACAAGGAAGAAAACACACAAAAAAACTAAACTAATCTACGGTTAAAACCAAAATATTAAATAAAAATAAAGATTAAAAAACTTCACTCCCCGGTAGCGGCGCCAAAAACTTGATGTGTCATTGTGTAAAGGTAATTGTAAGTTATCAAGTTTTACATTTATATTTTGCCAACTTCACCTAAAACAACACTTTAACAAGCAGTGTACCCGATCAAATGTACTTTCGTTGGTAAGTAGGGTGTCGATCACTAAGAGCGAGAGCGTTAATCTATAGTTCTATCAATATTTTGGTTAACTAAACTAGGTTAATTTAAACTATGTTAATCCTAGTCTATGTTAAACATATGCTAAACCTATGTTAATCCTAATTCTAATGGATAAAGGAGGGTTTTTCAGCCTGAGAGACTGGCACGGGTTTTGTGGTAACTTAAATCAATTTAAAACACAATAACACACACAAGCAGATAATCAAAAGATAGAAGAGCGGTCTAGCCAAATATAAGAAAACTATATTAACCATGATTAATCCAATTAAAATGCAGGTTTGTTTATTTTAGTGCAATGAGTGCTTATCTCGAGGCGGCATATTATTTTAAGATTTAGGCGGTACTTCTTCCTAAAACCTAGACACGTAGAACTGAATCCGCATAAAGCATCATATTTGCTGATTATAATCTATCTTAGGAGATTAATAATGGTCATCTTATTAAACCCTAGCTCATGAAGACTTTACCCATTTACTACTTAGCGGCTCTTTTATATACTAGTAGTCCACTGTCCGAATCCTTACCAAAGGAATCATCACGTTATTTGTTGATCCTAGTTGACCTGCTAGTCCAACTTGTTCACATAAACCAATGGTAAAGATAGGCCAATATTGTGATCCTATTACTCTAGATATATAAATTGCGGATATGGAGAGCCATCCCCACATCTAGCTAGCGAGATATTTTGCATTTCTAGATCCCGTTGAATGATGGGTCGCATACTTAAGCACGTAAACAAGTATAAATTGATAAACATAATCAACAACCAATGATAAATTAAGAAATCGATATAAACAAACCAATCATTTAAATCTTCATAATCATGGCTAATACCCAAGGGTATTATCCCTTAACCATTGTAATCAATACAAAAATAATAATTCAACTAAGGTAAACTAATCGAGTTAAACGAATGATACCAAAAATCGAACGATTACTAGAGTATAGGAGATTAAAAGGTGTTTCCTATGGAATTAATAGCTTTGCTTGACCTCTTATTCTTTTCTTGTCTTCTAAAAATCAACTTTTGTGGTTAGGGTATCGAAAATATGATCAAGCACACATAAAACACGTTTTTAGGTCTTCTTTATAGTGTCTGGAATTTGGTCGATACGACGTATTGGTTGAAGTCAATATGGCGTATCGAGTGTTTCTTGGAGTAGGGACCACGTTCAATATCTTCCAGAATATTTTATTACTATATCTCGGATACGACGTATAGAGGTCTTTTGGATATGACGTATAGGTCTTTTTCTTCGTGGTTTCTTGTGAAGTGCAGGCACAGATTCACCGTATCTTCCTTGATGGATACGGCGTATTGGATGTCAGAACAGTATTCTTTAGATTTCTTCGTTTAAGCTCCAGAATGCATGCCTTTTAGCTAATCTTCTTAAAGTAATCCATAATTACTGCAAATCTCAAATATAAATGATTAAGTATCAATTCTTGCAATAATTATACAAAATGGTTAATTTACATGGGATAAATGATGCTATAAAGGTGACATTATTTTATGTCATCAGCACTGTATACCATCCACAGACTTATGAGCAAAGTGAAAGGACCATCCAAACGTTGAAAGACATGTTACGCGCCTGCGTGATTAATTTTGGTAATGGTTGGGATAACCATCTACCCTTGGTTGAATTCTTCTACAATAAAAGTTACCACTCCAGCATTAAGACTGCACCATTTGAGGCACTCTACGGAAGAAATTGTCGATCACCTGTCTGTTAAACCGAGGTGGGTGATAGCCAACTCACTGATCCAGAGATCATTCATGAAACCACCGAGAAGATCGTCCAGATTTAAAGCGGAATGCAAGCCGCTCGTGACTGACAAAAGAGTTACGCCGATGTAAGGCGTAAACCTCTAGAATTTCAGGTTGGGGATAAGGTCATGGAAAGGCGTGATTCGTTTTGAAAAATGAAGAAAGTTGAACCCGAGGTATATTGGACCATTTAAAATTGTAGCTAAGGTTAGACCTGTAGCTTACTGACTTGAGTTCCCAGAAGAATTAAGCGGTGTACACAGCACATTTCACGACTCTAATCTCAAGAAGTGCTTGTCGGATGAATCCCTCGTCATACCATAGGAAGAGATCCAAGTGGATGATAAACTGCATTTCATCGAGGTACCAGTGGAAATTATGGACCGCAAAATCAAACAACTTAAAAGGAGCCGCATTACGATCATCAAGGTTCGATGAAATTCCAAGAGAGGTCTTAAATTCACTTGGGAACATGAAGATCAATTTTGTGACAAATACCCTCACCGTTTCCTAGAAACCTCACCACCAAATACCACCAACTGAATTTCGAGACAAAATTCTTTTAACGAGGGAAGACTGTGACAACCCAAAATTTCAGGTTTACTTTTACTTACAAACTTGAACAACTTACTTTGATCACGTATGTACTTGATTTAAAGCATAACCCGTGAGGTTATCCCGCGTAATATGAAAAACATCTTTGAACGTATCCCGACTCTAGACTAAGTTTAGTCTACATGTATGATGTGTTTTAATAGCTTTAAATTTATAATGATTGAAAATACCGTATAATTATATGGAAACACATGGGTAAAAGTATAACCCCCGTTTGTAGTATAATATTTTAGGTAAGTCCAGGTCGTCCAAAGGGAGTTGTGCGTTTTCATATTCAAAAAGTAGTTTATTAAGAAAGTCCAAATGATTGTCACGATCATTAGACCCATATTTGAAATAACAAGTAAGTTATGCCAAACACTAGAAATGATTTAGATTATTAACAAGATGATTAAAAACTATGTTTATTTGGGGAATGAGAACAAAGAAGATGAACATGCAAATAACCATGAACACATGAAGTAAGGTACAAACACAAAAGTAAAAGGGTAGTCACTTAAGTGATCATCAATTTTATATAAGAAAGAATCCTTTCGGCTTTTAATCTTTAATATATAAAATGCTTTTAAGATTAATTCATGTTTGGAGATAATAAAATCAAACTTTCTTATTCAAGTTTGTTAGAAATAAGAACAAGCTTTAAACATTTTATTACTTGGTTGAATAACTATTTTATTAGCTAATTCTCACAAAGCTAATATCGATTCATGACTCAAAATCAATCACTACATGGAGCCTTTCGACCTAATTCCATATTTCATGAAAGATCAAATAATCAAACAAGGATCAAGCATTCAAACATCAAGTTTAATAATATTATTTCACATTCATAAGTTATTAAGCATCTTCATAACAACATTCTCATTTATCCTAAATAAACATAAAAGAACTACTCCATATTAATTGAAATGAAACACATAACAAACATTATGAATTCATAAAGAAACATATTCAAAGTAGAAACAAGATTATACCAACTCCAACAGCAAAATATGGTGATTTTACATAAATTTCCCAAGAATACTTTATTATATTCAAAGCAAAATCCTAAGAACAATAATGAACATCAACCAAGACTATCCAACTTCTTCAAGAACTTTGATTATAATGGTGGTGATGATTTGTGTTATCAAGGTGGTTTGGATCAAAGGTTCTCAGGTCTTTATCATCAAAAACACCCCTTCTAATGATTCTAAACGAATGGAGAATTGTGTGTGAGAGTTATGTGACATGGGATGGTTTGAGAGGGTATTTATAGGCTTTTTCGAGGCCAAAGTGCACCTCACATACAAAAAAGTGCGCAGCACTTCGGGTGTTGATGCACTTGGCATTTAATTGCCTTTAATTTCTTTTAATTTCAGTTCTGATGGAAAAATGCACCACACTTTTATGCAAAACCGGTGCACTTCTGTTCGTTTTCAACAAATGGCTTTCTTTAAGGTTGTAGAAAATTGAATTATCTTCGCGTGGCCGCTTGAACCAACTAAAATAGAGTTCGTATGACCGAGTTATGGCTAAAACAGTGAACAGGTGTCGGGAAGCATTCAGCTTGAATTATTTCTTCGTTTAAGCTTGAAATCTTCGCGTATTCTTCCGTTTTTTTCCACGACACATTCCAAGAACCTACAATGACAAATATACTCTATTCTATACCAAAAGTTCTTATATTCAACCGGTTTATATATATAAAAGCATTGATAACGCGTATAGAAACATGTATAATTTGAGCGTTATCAACTCTTGTAATCATGAGCCCAAATTGGAATCTTCCATTTGAGCTAATGTGTGATGCAAGCGATTTCGTAGTTGGAACAATGTTAGGATAAAAAGATGGAATACACTTTCACCCGGTCTATTTTGCAAGTAAAACTCTCAATACAGCTCAGGAAAAGTATATTGTTACCGAAAAATAACTCATGGCTGTAGTTTTTTTATTCGATAAATTTCGACCATATCTAGTCTTATCCAAACCCAACTATTTTCTGACCTCATGAAAAGCCGCTTCGAAAATATTTTTGGTTTTTGTAACAAATAAGTGCAAAAGGCGCAAGCACCCCCCACACTTAAGGGTTTGCTTGTCCTAAGAAAAATAAAGAAAAATAATAATAAGCTTTATAAAACAAACATAGAATTTAAAAATATTTTTGGATTTTTTTAATATGTGAAAGCATAGATGTTTGACAATACAAAAGATTCTCAAGCTGTAATAACATGACTAAGCACCTCACGAATAAGGAAAGTATAATTCACTCAAGCACTCGTATGTGATGTAATAGAGGGTAAAAGGAAAATCACACTCAATTACTCAAACATGATTCATTAAGTTACCATAGGCTTGTACAAGAAACAAAATTGCACCGACATGGCGTAAGCACCAGGTACAATTATCAAAAAATGACTTTTATTCGGGTTATAATGTACAGGCTAAGGGTTAATAAGGGTGTGGATAAGGCATGGGAAATATATACTGAAAATGGTTTTATAATATACATGTCGACAAGTGCAAGAAACTCATGTTGCTAGTTACGACAATCCACAAATCTCCGAGAGATAACTGAACATCTCAATCATCAAACTCTTAAAAAATATACTTTATCTCAGCTTTTATTCATACTTCACTTTTTTCGAATTTTTTTTATTTCTTCTTTTTTTCACATTTTTTTTCAATGTTTTTTTTCACATAACTAACAATTCCTCCTCACTTGAGATAAGCATACACCACAAAAAATACGAAACATGAAGTCGCGACTCTTCGTCTTTGCTGAAATGGCGTAACACTTATAGGAAAGTACGAACGAACTATAAGCAAAAATCAACCAATCATACCAAGCAACCAGCAACCAACCATAGGGACTTTCGACGAGGGGTAAGGCTAGGCTAAAGGTTATGTATTTTTTTTTCTGGATGAGAAAGATAAATAGAATGGCTCAGCAGGTTAAACTAAGGGTATCTAGCACTAAAGATGAGTGCTTGATATGTGTGAAAACACATATCCATTTTATATCAAAATAGACCCTTAAAAGACCAAAACTGTGCATAAAAAGCTTGTATAGCGCTTGTTTTGTCTTTCTTATTGTGTAGGTACGGATTAAGCAAAAATCACAAGAAAATAGTCAAAAACCGAACAAACACGAACACAAGAACGGAAGAGCACGCAAAAAGCCGGGAGAAAGCTATCAAAGTCAAAAGTGATAAACCTCAGTCAACCTTTGGTCAAACAAAGTCTAATCACAAAATGATAAAACCTAAAATGTTACCAAAACAGCCCTTATAATTCCCAAAATTGCAAAATTGGTCCCTAAAATAAACGGGCTAACAGCTTTTATAATTAACACCCGTTAATTATTTTACCCATAAGTCCAAGCCCAAAATCCCTTATAACCCGGCCCAAACCCAAGTCAACACCCTGGTCAACACAATCAAACGCCTTTTTATAAGTAAAAGAAGCAAGAAAAGTGGTTTTACCACTGTTCACCCGTCTTCTACCTTTTCACCAAGGGTCAAAATCAAGGGGCAAATGACAATTAAGGGCGTACAAGGGTAATTCAAGGCAAAAGAATCATAGTAGCAAGGTGAAAATGTCATCAACTAATTTTATTGGTCAATCCCCAAGAAGGAATCACACGTGGACATGAGAGGAAGCACAAAGGAAATAGGTTTTTACTCTTGAGCTACTCACAAAAGAAACATAGAAGTCACATCATGGATTGCCACGCTGGCAATCCGTGTGAGCTCATAAGTGATCTAACGGTTGAAAGTGAGTACTCAATGATTAGAGGAATCAAGGGCCAATGATTGTAGGAGGATCTAACAAACTTTGGAGCCTAGAAGCTTCCCTGGTGGCTATAAATATGAGCACACTCTCACACACAGAAAATATCTAGAGTAGTTTTAGAATTTAGCTTATTGTTTAACTTATAGATTAAATGAAATTTTAGCTTTCTTTTTAATGTAATTTTGTTTTAATCTTGTAATCATTAGTCTTTTATTAATAAAATGTGTTTTAGTGTCATTTAATCTTAAAGTGTTTCAAAATTCTTTTTACTTAAGAATGTAATAAGCTCTTAATTGTTCTCATAAGCTCAACATAGCTCATTCAAGTCTATAAGCTTGGATTTGAGCTTAATAAGTCATATAATCTATTAAACATTTAAAATAAGTATAATTACCTTGACTATTTGGATTTTGGAAGATGAGCCAATTAAGGAAGGGCTCATATGGACTATTACTAGCTTATCTTAGGGTAATCCAAAGCTGTTGATAAGCTCATTTGAGCAATTAGCTTCTGTTTAGCTGAAGCATTTTCTAAGTTTTCATTTAATTCCTTTGTTCTTTAAATTCTAGCTTAAAAATGCTTAAGTAGCTTATTAGTTCTGCTAAACTGCTTATCTATTGCTTATTTGTGCTTATTTCTGTTTAGACAAGCTTACTAATCATGCACTTTAATATGTTTTTAGCTTATATAGTTTAGATCATAGTTTACTTTTTAACTTGTCATAAAATCACTAAAAAACCAAAAATATTAAAGTAATTTGTAGATCTTAAATTCTAGCTTATCTAGTTGTTAAAATAAGCTCACTAGGTTAGTTATAAGCTTCTAGCTATCTGGTATTAAGGTTTCAATAATTAAAACATAGATTCATAAGCTAAAATGAAATTTGTCTTAGTTAAAGGGGTGTTTGGATTAATGCAGTTTGACCTCTTAAAGTCAAACTGAATTGTGCCATTTAATTTGGTTAGTTTGATCTTCACATTTGATTAAGTTTTGAGCAGGTTTATAGGATTAGATTAAGCTTAATATCATTTTAAGGTTTAAACTTTTTGTTCCTGCACCAGGGGATTTTTTTTCCTTTTCACTTAGTTTGTTAAAATTTGATCCAAGCCTTCCTAGGCTTAGAATTTGTTTGCTAGGTGCTCTTAGATACTCAATAGGAGTGTCTAGTGCAGGGTTGTCCCTTAAGGACACTTGCATTTGTGTTTTACCCATTTTGTCAACTGCATCAACAGTAGTAACTGCTGTTACTACTGCTTACCTTTTCATTTGCATTTAAGCTAGCTTAAATTAGGATTTAGCTTCTAAAATTAAGTAAGCTTATAGTTTAGACATAGGATAAGTTAGTTTAAAACTTGTTTTCAATTCTAGCTTATTTCCTAGGGTAAAATAGCTCTTAAAGTTCAAAAAAATCTCAAAAAGCCAAAAATAGTAGTAACTAGAAATTAGCTTTTAAATTTTGATTTTTACCTTTTAGATTTTGTTTTTATGATTTGGATTAATAGTTTATAAGTAGATTGTTAAGTCTTCAAAATCTCAAAGCCTATAATAGCTTATTGTGCAATTTAGCTTATCTAGTTTTTAAGCCTAAAGTTATAGTTTTTGAGTTTGCTCTTTTGATCATTAGATTTAGAGATCCTTCAGTGTTTTCAGTTAAGTTAGCTTTTCGTAATTAGCTTTTACACATCTTAAGCTTTCTAGAGTAACTTTTGGTTTTAAAATTGAGCTTATAATGAGTAGTGTGCAAGCTTTTGAATGAAAACTAGCTTTTTGGTCTTTAAAACCAAACTTACTGAAAACAGCTTCTTAATAAGCTCTTTAAGAGCTTAATTTTGAGTTTCAGCTTATAGTGCTTTTATTAAAGTAGCTTAAAAAGTTGTCCTTAATAACTTTTGTTCTTTAAGTTTTTTATAAAAACAAAAAAAAGGGAATTGGAAGTTGGGGGTGAGCAAGACTCGAACCCCCGACCTCAACACCTCAACCTTTTATAAACACACACACTCCCACTCCTTACCGCTGTGCCCTTGGGTCTTTTTCATAAGACCCTGGCACAATCAATTCTTTATATACAACTTTGGCCAATAAGCCTTATAAGCTGTCAAAGCTTATTTCGCGGCTTATTTTATAAGCTGTGACATTGGGCTTATTTTTCCTAGGATTTAAATAGTTTAAGCTATTTTCTGTCATTTTTCTAGAATTTTTAGAGTTCATTTAGTATTTTTAATCTTTTATTTTCATTAAAAACTTCAAAAAATCATAAAAAATAGAAAAATAATCAAAAAGATATAAATCTTTTTTTGAAAATTTTCTTTTATCATTAAGAACGTAGGAAAATTAGTTTGACTCTCATGGGTTTATTTTTGAGCATTTTATCTTTTAGGGCTTGGTTTTCGATTCCCGTTATTCGTTTTTGTGATTTCTTTATTTTATCGTTAAGCTTTCAAATTTTGCAAATCTATTTATTTTTTACTCATATAATTAGATTAAAAATTCAAATTCTAGGTTAAGGTGCTAATTAGGGTTTATTTTGTCGTTTCTGTTTTTCGTCCGCGTGTTTAGTTAATTTACTTGCATTTAATTGATTTAATTGTTTTTAGTCGTAGAAAATCAATCAAAAAGTTGAAAATCATTCATAACATTGTCCAAACTGAATCGAAGGTATCAATTCACATTTCTTTGGGTAACGACCCGGTAATCACTTGCCGGTTAATAAACGTGTTATATTATATATTTTTGTGTTTAAATTGCATTTAATCTTTGTCCTCAAGGATTATTTGTATATTTCTATAAATACTTTGATATATTATATATACGTGAAATTGCTACAATCAATTTTTGGCGCCGTTGCCGGGGAATTGTGTTACGATTCTCTCATTTGAAGTTTGTTGATCGTGTTTTTGAGAACCTTTCGTTTTCGAAAGTTACGCTTTTAAGAAAGTCAAAAAATAAAAAAATATATACAAAATAAAAAGTTAAAAAAATACTTTTCTTTTCTTTTTAGTATAAATAGAAGATTAAAAACAAAAAAATACAAAAATATTTGCTCTTTAAATTTTAAAAGTTACAAAGTTGGTAAAAGAACACCAACAAATAATACCTTCAATTGAGGTATTATCATAATAAGTTCCCAACTCGAATCAAAGATTTAAAAACTTACCATTTGTGTCACTTACGAGATACGGCTCACTTTAAAAGGTAAAATTTTTAAGAGCTACCGTGAAGTAAGTTTTATTATTTGGTTCAAGTTGTCTTTCTCGTTGTCCGTTAGAATTAGATTGTGAATAAACTTTAGAAAAAACCAAAAATATTTTTCTTATTATTTTTCTATTTTCTTTTCAATAGTTCATGCACACTAGACGTTCTAATTATCCTAATTCAAACGTCATAATTCCCAGACGTCAGAAAAGACAAGTTTCTAACATAGTCGAACCCGAGATTCGAACTATTGTTGCACCTATGGCAGAACGTACCATGGAGGAGCTACTTCGTGCCCCCATGGAAAGGTACGGAAAAGCTATTGTTTTACCAGAAATCAATGCCGATCATTTTGAGATTAAGACGCATTTGCTTCAGTTGGTTCAAGCTAACCCGTTTTACGGTCGTGAAAACAATAATCCTCATGCTCATATTAATAGTTTCAAAAGGATTACCTCGACTTTACGATTTAGGAATGTGCCTAACGATGTGATTAAGCTTATGATGTTTCCATATTCGCTCGAGGGAGCCGCTAAAACTTGGTACGAGAAAGAACCACCAAATTCAATCTTGACTTGGGAGGATCTCGTTACCAAGTTCGTTAACCAATTTTTTCCTCCTTCAAAAACCACTCACTTAAAGAATGAAATTTCTAGTTTTACACAAAAATTCGATAAAACTTTTAGTGAAGCTTGGGAACGATTTAAGGAGTTGCTTAGAGCATGCCCCCATCACGGATTTACGGAGTTAACTCAAGTTGATACCTTTTACAATGGTTTAAACGACAATGAACAAGACTCCTTAAATGCCGCTGCGGGTGGAAATCTTTTGAGTAAAACGACTAGAGAGGCTTTAAACATAATTGAGAACAAATCAAAAGTACGTTATTCACGAAATAAACCAAATGCTTCTAGGATGAATGTTACTTCTAGTAAAACAGATGAGAGAATTGATAAGCTTGCGGATCAACATTCGACCTTAGTCGAGATTGTTTCTAAAAAAGTTGTTACTCCCGCTCCGATTAAAGCGGTTGAGGAATCTTGTGTTACTTGTGGTGGTGCTCATTCTTGGTATAATTGTCCGGCTACCGATAACAATCAGGCTAGTGTTTGTGCGACTACGGGTACTTACAATCAAGTTAACCCTCCAAACCGTGTTAGTAATCAAATGGCACCACCAGGTTTTGCTCCGGTGCAAAACAATGGTCAAAATAGGTTTAATCAAAATCATGTTCAAGGGAATAATTTTCGGGGGAATAATTTTCATGGAAATCAAGGTTTTCAAAATCAAAATAATCATGCTTCAAATTTTCAAAACCAAGGATTTCAAAATCAACCTTTTCAAGTGCCTAATAATCAAGTTCAACAAGAAATTTCAAATGATTTTTCAAGTTACAAGAGGAATAATGATCAGATGTTGAGGAATATGCAAAGTCAAATCAACTCGTTAAAAGGAGACCTTAAGAATAAAATTCAGAACACGATAAAATCTTAACAAGCCATCATGATGAATCAACAAACCACTTTCCAAAATAATTTGCAAAACATGATTTGTGGATTATTTCAAAACTAAGCCTCAACTTCGGGTACTCTTCTGAGTAACGCAATCCCAAACCCGAAGGATGAGATGAAAGCAATCACTACTCGAAGTGGTGTTGCTTATGAGGGACCCTCGATTCTAACTAATCTTTCTCCTAAAAAGGTAGTTGAACGAGAAGCCGAGGAAATAACGGATAAAGAGCAAACAAATTTCCAAGGAAGTACCGCTCAAATCCCACCTCCGGTTATCCCCATTTCTGTTCCAGAACCCGATGTTCTGATGACTTTACCTAAAACCACTCCCATTCCAGAATCTGATATTCCAAAGAGTTTACCTAAGCCAGATGATCAAAAGTCCCGTGACAAAGCTTCAACTCAAATGGAGAAGATCTTCCAAATCTTTCAAGATTTGCGCTTCGACATTAGTTTCGCGGACGCTTTACTTTTGATGCCAAGATTTGCTCCTACGATTAAGAGTTTGCTCATGAATAAGGAAAAGTTGCTTGAGTTAGCTAAGATTCCATTGAACGAGAATTGCTCGGCGATGCTTCTCAAAAAGCTTCCCGAAAAGCTTGGAGATCCCGGCAAGTTTCTTATTCCATGTAATTTCCCAGGAATAGATGTATGCCACGCCTTGGCCGATCTTGGTGCGAGCATAAATCTTATGCCTCTTTCTATTTGGAAAAAGCTTTCTCTGCCTGAACTTACACCAACTCAGATGACTTTAGAGTTAGCGGACCGATCAATTACTTATCCTAAAGGACTCGCCGAAGACGTTTTTGTCAAAGTTGGGAAATTTCATTTTCCTACCGACTTTGTTGTTGTTGATTTCAAAGCTGATCCTCGAGTACCTCTCATACTTGGGAGATCCTTTCTAAGGACCGGTCGTGCTTTAATAGATGTTTATGGAGAAGAAATAACCCTTCGGGTTGATAACGAAGCCGTCACTTTTAATCTAGATCAAACCACGAGATACTCCTCTACAAATGACAAGTCGGTAAACCGAATTGACATCATTGATGTAGTTTGTGAGGAGTATGCTCCGGAATTGTTAGGATTTCCTAATTCTTCAGGTGGCAATCCCACCCGACGTTTGAGCCATTTACTTCCGAATTCATTTTGGAAGAAATTGAATCTTATCTTAAGGATGACTCGATTTCACCAGAAATTGATCATGCCGATTGCAATCCGGAGGAAGATATTTGTTTGATTGAAAAATTGTTAAATAATGACCCGTTTCAACTTCCTCCGATGGACCTTAAACAAAGTGAAATGACCAAGGCAAAATCTTCAATTGAAGAGCCTCCGGAATTAGAGTTAAAAGATTTGCCGTCTCACTTAGAATATGCTTTCTTGGAAGAAAACGATAAGTTACCAGTTATTATTGCAAAAGGTTTAAAAATGATGAAAAGGATGCTCTTTTAAAGGTGCTCAAATCTCACAAAGGGGCCATTGCTTGGAAAATCACCGACATCAAGGGTATCGACCCTCTTTGTACCACAAGATATCTTGATGGAAGACTGATTACAAACCTTCGGTTTCAAAGTCAAAGACGGGTTAAAACCCAAAAATTATGACGGTAAAATCAAAAAAGAGGTCCAAAAACTTCTTGATGCCGGAAAAACATGATATTTACCCGATCTCTAACAGCCCATGGTTAGCCAGTGATTGTGTTTCCTAAGAAAGTGGAATAGAACTGTCGTTGCTAATGAAGAGATGAATTAATGTTTAACACATTTAGGTTACCGTGATGGAGAGTTTGAATGTCTATAGGAAAATTAACATCGAAGCGAGACTCGAAAAAGATCATTTTCCATTAGTTTATGGATAGATGATTAAACGATTAGTGGGGAATGAGTTCTATTAAGTTCTAGACGGATTTTTCAGATATTTCCAAATACCAATAGATCCCACGGTACCAGGATAGAAAACTACTTTCACATGCCCGTATGGAACTTTCGCGTATCGTCGCATGCCATTTGGCTTTTGTAATGCTCTCGGTACTTTTCAACGGTGTATGATGGCCATATTCCATGATATGATTCAAAAAGACCATGGAAGTGTTTAAGGGATGATTTCTCGGTTTTTGGGGATAGTTTTGATTCGTGCCTCTCCAATTTAGAAAAGATGCTAAAACGGTGTGAAGACACGAATTTAGTTCTTAATTGGGAGAATGTGTACCTTTATGTGTTAAAGAGGAATTGTGTTTAGGGCATAAGAATTTCAAAGAGACAGGGGAACTTGAGGGCGATCGTGTGACTTAAAGGTCAATGTTATCGCTAACTCCCTTCACCCGACTACAGTTTAAAGGTTGTTAGGAGTTTCTTAGGTCTATGCAGGTTTTTATCGTCGATTTATTCCAAAGACTTTTTAAGATTGTCTAGACCAATGACACCTTCTGGGAAACACCGTTTTGTGTTTCTAAAGATTGTATTGATCTTTCTATCTGACTTTAAAAGAGCTTAACCGAAGCTCCTACCTTTAGTTGACGGGATTGGAACTTACGATTCTAACTCATGTGTGATGCAAGTGATTTCGCGATTGGTGCAAGTTCTAGGACAACGAAAGATGAAGCATTTTCAGCCTATACATTATGCTGTAGCAAGACTATGACTGAAGGCTCAAACTCCATTACGATACCACGGAAAAGGAATAACGTGCCCTATGTGTATGCTTTGAAAAGTTCCGCCATTACTGTCACATATCCAAAATCATAGTGTATAAGGATCACTCGGCTTTTAAAGTACCTTATGAAACAACAAAGACGCTTAAGCCGAGGGTGCTTCGGTGGGTTCTTCCTAAAAGAAATATTTGAGTTATCACTGATCCGTGATAAAAAAAAGGAACAGACTAGTGAGAACCTTTGCGGCAGACCATTTATCTAGATTGAGATATCCTCATAATGGATGTGTTAGAATACAAAGACATAATGAACATTTTCCTTTAGAAAAACTCTTGGAGTTTATTTCCAGTGAAAGTACCCATGGTGTATCGGGACTATGCAAATTACAACTGAGGGGGAATTTTTATCATCAATAGGAATGTCCAACTCAACAAAAAAGGAAGTTTTTTTAGACGTTAAACATTAGTTCTGGGTGATGATCCCTATCTTTTTTCGTTACTTGTGCGGATCAAATTATTCGAACGGTGTGTGCATGGGCAAGAGCTTTTTTTCTGAGATCCTCAAAGCTTGTCATGAAGGAGCACCGACGGGGCCATCATTAGTGACAATCTCACCACCGAAAGTATTTGATGCCGGTTCTTTTGGCCCTACAATGTATATCGAGATGCCCATATGGTATGATCAAAATCTAGATGTGATAAGTGTCAAGACTAAGGCCAAATTTCACAACGTGATGGATGCCTCAAAACGCTATCCAAGTTTGTGAAATCTGTGATATATGGGGTATCGATTTATGGGACATTTTGTCCGTCTTTCAAGCGGAATTAAATGACAAGCCTCGTTAGCTGTTGATTTCTTTCGAAATGGGTTAAAGCTGAAGGACACTTCCACACTGATGCTTGAGTTAGGTCTAGTGAAGTTTTTAAAATCTCCTTTTGTATTGCGATTTGAAACACTCTAGAGCTATAATAGAGCGACCGTGGGGACCCATTTTTGTAATGATCTGGTGTTTGCTTATAAGTAATTTTTGGCTAAAGTATGGGTCACACATCGTCTAGCTACTACTTTCACCCTCAAACGATTAGCGGTCAATGTGGACGGTCGTCCAATCGAGTTTAAACGTATTCTTAGAATATAGGACGGGTTGGGGAAAAACCGTTAGCCTCATGGTCTCTAACAAATTAGATGAAGCTTTGTGGGCATTTCGTCACTGCTGATTTAAAGAACCGATTGGTTGTACGCTTACAAGCCTTTTTTATGGAAAGTCTTGCCATTTTCACCAATTGAGTTAGAACATAAAGCATCTATTGGGCTTTGAAACATGCTAACTTCGAGTTTTAAAACACAGGTTATCAACAGAAGTTCAACTGAATGAAACTTACATGAGCTTCGTGAGATCAAGCTTATGAGAATTCTCCCCGTTGCTCTTTATAAGGACGAGGAACGAAGAAGCTTCTGCTCAAGATCAAGAAAAACCGCATTTTCAATGTTGGGTGATCGGAAGTTTTCTCTTCAACTCTCGTCTAAAGATATTCTCAGGAAAGCTTAAAACTCGTTGGTCAGGACCTTTCACCATCACTAAAGTTTTTCCATACGGAACTATTGAGTTATCTCAACCCAATGGTCCAAACTTTAAGGTGAATGGTCATCATGTGAAGCATTACTTTGGAGGGGACTTACCACCCAAGGAAGTCCAGGATCTCCACACTCTCCCTAAGGACAAATGAATTCAGGGATCGAGTCAAGCTATGTGACTCGGTTACCAAAAACAAAGCGCTTCGTGGGAGGCACCCCATGCTTATCCATTTTCTATTTTTCTTTTTAGTTTCTAAATGTGTGTGAGGAGGCTTGTACTCTTCCGTTCTTTGTGTTTGTTGTTTGTGCTTGTGATTGTTTGCAGGATAGACCCAAATTTTCTGAAGACTCCCGTGTTCGGTGTTTTGTCCCGGTTCACTCGAGCTTCCTATCCTTTGATTGCAATTAGTTTGGGGAAATCCGATATCCTATCATCTTATCGATTCACGTTTATCTTTGCACAATTAATAAACGGCTTAGATTTGCGTAAAGACCCTGCCTTAAACATTGAGGACAATGTTTCATTTTAGTTTGGGGAGGGAATCTATCGATTTGATGTTACCAACTTATTGTTTTGTTCTCACGTACCCCGTTTTCCCACAAAAATAGCAAAATTTTCAAAAAAAATTTAAGTTTTATTTGTAGAAAAATATATAAAAAAAATAAGTGTTTTTGGCACAAATTTTGACTTTCTTGCTGGGTAAGAATAAGAGTAAATTTTGACCCGATCGAGCGTGTTGAGCTTTAGCTTGTTTCTTAACTTTTAGGCTAAGCATTCGCTAATTCGCGAAGAACGAAAAATGATAGAGTTAAGTATGAGTAGGATGCTAAACAAAGATTATTTGGAAATCTTAAGAGCTCATGTATGCAACTTGTTGCTTTTTCTCTCATAAGCTCTTAACCGGATTAATATACGTGATGTTTTTGGAAATTAAACTTAAATCAACAATTTTCTATGTAATATATAGCAAAAATTTTAGTCTTAATTCAAATTTATACTTGAATTTTTCAAAAAGAAGTCTTCTCTAAATAAGTAAATATAAAAAAATATGATAAAATGATAAAAATATAATAATAAAAGCTGTGGGCTAATAAAATTTTACTACCTCTTGCCGGCTCACAACCGATGTGGTAGTCTTCTAAAAAATCCCATAGTAAGAATAAAGATCCGAGGCTGATAAAAGTTTGTTGCATCTTGCCTGCTCACAACCGATGTTGCAGCCTTCTAAAAAGTCGAGGGTTACAATTGCATAAATGTCTAAATAATTAAGTGTGAATTAATAAATTTTCTTCTTTTTGTTAAATTCAAATATGCTTTTGTACTTTGACTATTCTATTTTATAAGC
>BQNB010027375.1:0-57698 GCA_026074375.1 Tanacetum coccineum | reverse complement strand
GCTTATTTGACTTAACCAATAAGCTCAAATAAGGCTTAATGGGCCTAAAGCCCACGTCACCCATAACATCAACCCACGACCCGAGCTTTTACATAAGCTTATGGGTTCGACTTATTTGTCTTGGCTTATCATGAGCTTGTAGTAGCTTATCGATGAACCTAGAACTTATTTGTTATCTTCTTAGTATATCAGACTTATTAAATTCGTACTTTATTATTAAAGAGGCTTATTGGGCCTAAAAGCCCAATAAGGGTTTTTGTGACTCGTTGGACTTGTTTTAAATGAAAACCGATTGTGTTGAGTTGTAAAATGTAACTAGTGGTTTGAAATTGGTTTTTGATAAAGTCTACGACTTTGGAAAAGTGAGTAAACACGAACGGGTCATGCCAAATTTTTGTAAAACTATTACACTTAGAAATTATTTAGAAAAACATAAATAAAATGTTTTTATTAAATTACTTAACGATTTGGGAAACGTCAAATTATAAATAACAAGATTATTTATACGATAATAATAATATAACATTACATTTATATAACTAATATAATATTATATACGTACTTACTTACAACTTAAGGCTTTTTATGAAAACCGATCACTAATGTTTTTAATACACAGTCCAAGTGACCCTACTTTTGACGTGTACTCTTTACCTTATCATCAAGGTGAGTTCATAGCCCCACTCTTTTACTCGTTTTGACTAAATGTTTTATAACTTGGGGTGAGAAACATTGCTTGTTTTTAAAACTGGACACAAGTACTTTACGTGAGATTTTCCCTGTTTACGTGTTGCCTAAGTAGCTTTTAGACCACTACTGCCCGAACTATCATGAACTGTCAATCTCTTGACTGGAGGACCGGTCGAGGGAGCGCGAATGAATAAATAGATCTATTGGGACTAATTATCCCTATCCGGGTGAGTAGCGCTCACTACCTACGGGGCGCCCGATAAACGAATATATGTCATGTCGTACTGGTTAGGTTGTCTTTGGTCGGACACCTGGAAGGGCAAATAAATACTTATAGGAATGTACATGCTATCTTGCGTAATTAGCTTCAGTGTCATGAGCTTAGTGCAACGTAAATACTTTTTATGTGAAGTTGTATCTGTTATAACTGTCGCATACGTTTTGATATCTTGTGGTCCACTATAACAACGTTTGAACTAAACCTATGAATTCACTCAACTTTATGTTGACGTTTTAAGCATGTTTTTCTCAGGTGCTTAGCGTGGATGATGTTGCTTGACTTATGTGAAGACTATTTGCCTGTACCGGTTTACCAGAGATTTATCTATGTCTTTAAATACCGTTGTTGAACTTATTTAAGCTTCCGCATTTTTAACTTTGTATCTTTTAAATTTAATCGACGTAAAACTTATTATTATTATTTTAAAACTTTGCAACGGTGTTTATTTTTCAAAACGTACCCTTAGATGTCGTTCTTTATGCTTTGTACTTGAGATGCTCAATAAAGTCACGCCTCCAGACACGTATTCCGTCCAGACCCCGTCTGGGGGTGTGACACACTCATAGCAAAAAGATCGAGCATAAAAGATGTATGCTATATAAGAAATAGGCTCAAATCCTCACAATTTAGTGGAAAGGGCTATAAATTGTGCTATCAACTGTTATCGAACCTAGAATGGATTTGCAATATTAACCGAGACACATCTCAAATTTTTCAAAAATTACAGTATTTTCACCAGTAGATTGATCAAGTTATTCTAATATATTATCCTAAAAATGTGAAAACAACTAGATCATAGGGGCAAACAATTATACAAAAAATTTAAAATTAGCCCAAAAAATTGGAAGTGTTAAAACTGGTCACGTTTCTCCTACTTACCTCTCCTACACTTAAGTTTTACAATATCGTCAATGTGAAAAATAAACTTTAAAGTATGTAAAAATAGGGAAAATAAATAATAGTTTAAGAGAAACGAAACTCCCCGGGCAAAGTAATCGCGATCGAACTCCATATGATAAATGCTACGCAAAAGCTAGCATAAGCTTGTGAGATCAGTCAATTTTTCCTCTGAGCATATTCCTCCATTACCTGGTGCAATTTATTCGAACGAAACAAAACAAACAAACAAAATGCAAGCAATAATATATTAAACACTACGAGCATGTAACACCCCCACACTTACGATTTTTTTCAAGTTTGAAAAACAATTTTTGTAAGGGGTGTACATGTTTATTCAAAACAGAAATTAAAACAAACAAACAATTAAAAGCTCGGGTTGCCTCCCGAGAAGCGCTAAATTTATTTCTGAGTCATTAGCTAGACTCTTCCCCAAGATTTATGATTCTTTGATGATACAGTTCAAGTGGGGAATTTCAGTTGGGTGCCAGAGATAGTGATATACGTCTTTGTTGTGAGGAACCGCTTTTTCATTCAGCTTTCATTCTTTATTGGGTTCCTTTGGCATTCCTATGTCGTCCTTCTTGATCTCCTTTTCTTTTAAGACTCCATTTCCAACGCCTCCAGTTGATTTTAACTCCTTGTCACCAACATGATTCGATAATACATCGTCTGCAAACGTCTTCGTATTTATGTATGGGATTTGCATGGTACAGTCCTTAAGAAAAGGTGATGCGGTTGGAGAGTTAGGTTTGATTAGGCTTGGGTTTGGCATGGTTGATATCGACTTGATCTTATCCTCCTCGATAGATTTGACATCACCCTTATCATACTTGTTTCGGATTAAGGGTGGTTTGTAGACAAATTCATGTCTCGATTTGGTATTTGTGGTACTAGGAAGGGATTTGGTACGCAAAAATTTCTTTTCTAAAAACATAAATTCCCTTTCCAGGTTCTCGATAGTCGCTTGACGGTTTCTTATTCCTTGATTGATTTTTCGCTCCAATTCGACCACTTGGTTTTTCATACGTTTATTCGCTTCCATTTGCTTAGCCATGCACTCTCTCATCATCTCCTCCGGTGAGGTTTTGGGTAATTTGAAATATTGTGATGGATGTGGCATATATTTAGGATAGTTACGATTTGGGTCATGGTTCGGGTAGGAATACGAATTTATGGGTTTTCGGTCGTGATATCCTCCATGATATCCATGGACATAATTCGCTTCTATGGGATCACACATCGGCGTGTCATCACTCATGTAGATCTGTGAAACGGGGTTTCCTTCGTCGTCTCTAAGACCGTCTCACATCTCATTAAGCTCTTTTCTTATTTTCAGGAATTCAAAATCGACTTTTGTAGCAAGAGTTTTGAATTTCTCCATCAATATGGTGAGATCAGAATTGATGTTGCTTTCACCGACGGAAACAACGGATTTTGGTTTGGGGTTTAGAGAATCCTTCGAGAAATCAAGTTTGAGATGGACCTTGTCATCGAGAATTTTGAAAGCTTTGTTTGGAGTATTATAGAGAAAGATTCCTCCGTCGTCGAGAATTCCTTGTGTTGGATTGTCAAAACCATGATAAAATATTTGAATTATCGTTCCTTTGGTTGTCCGTAATAAGTGCTAAGCATTTCTTTCATTCGAAGCCAAGCTTCAACGAGAGTTTCGTGAGCGAGTTGGTGAAAGCTATGAATTTTGTTGAGACATTTAAACTTTGCAGGAGAAAAGTATCAGCTAATAAAAGCTTCTCTCAATTTATTCCACGAAGTAATAGTTCCTTCATTTAGTTCATTCAACCAAGTCTTAGCTTCTCCGGATAACGTGAAAGGAAAAGTCCTCAACATAACCGCTTCCTCTTGATTTTCACCATATTGGAAAAGGTTACTAATCTCAAGAAAATAAGTAATGTGTCGGTGAGGATCAGACCGTATTTGCCCATCAAATTGATTATCCCGAATCATTTGCATGTGGGTACCCTTGATATGGAAATTATCGGAAATGAAGAGTTGAACAATAGTGGAACTAGGTGTTGGAGCAACGATCCTAGTACTTGACCACATCAGTTGGTCATCGGAATCAATAACGGTTAGGGGTGCGGAATCGGGTGGAGTTTCGAATTTCTCCATCAATATTCTGATTTTGGGTGTTACGACGAAAAGTTCCTCGATGAACGTTTATTTGATATGAGGTTCGGGTGATTCGATTTCGAGGGGTACGTTTGGTGTCTTTTCAGATTTAATCCTCTTTTTGATTTTACGTTTCAGTTCGTAGAACGGACTAGCGAGATGTTTACCCCAAGAATGCGGGTTTATACAAACCCGGAGCGATTTGCAAAAATTCATAGGAAAGAAAATAAAAAGATTAACTTAAACTAAATGGAAAAATATTTTTGTATATTTTTTATTTTATTTTATATGATGTAAAAGAAAAATAACTTAACAACTATTAGATAATCTTAACAACATCTTATCAAAGGTTCTCGGTAGCTCCATTGAACGCACAAAGAAGCGGAGAAGCGGGTCAGCGCGAAGCATATTAAAAACTCGACTTCTTTAAGGAAGCAGAACGACCCGCCTTATACCTCTCTTATAGTTTTGTTCACTATGGGTGAGCCGATTTACCAATTGACTAACGATGTATTTAGATTTAATGATACAATATAGCAATTATAATATGTAATTTTTTTTAATTAACGAAAATATTTAGATAAAGACTAATAAAGAAAATTCCTTTTTTAAGACTATTTTTTAAAGACAATTTTACAAAAACTATTTTAAACAAAGTAAGAAACAATTAAAAAAAACACAAGCGAAAAATTGTACCAAATTAATCAAACCGGGTGGTTCGAATGACTTCAAGTTCTAACCACGGGGTTTGAGATCAAACCGGGCGGATAAAAATACGAAAGTGGCACAAGGGGTTGAAACGGGGTGGTTGGGTGGTGTTTGGTTCGGGTCTTTCGGGTTTGATTATTCGGGAATCAAATGAAAAAGGCACTTAGTTGGTTCAATCTCGACAAACAGGGGTTTAATCAAGTCAAAACACAACTAGGAACGAGATTAAACAAAGCTTTAACTAGGATTAAAGGTAGAATGGGTTTTTCAAAAAAATATATTTTTGTTTTTGGTCAGAAGGGCTCCAGCCGGCCGGCAGAGTATTCTAGCCGGGCGGCTGGATAACTTTTGGTGGTCAACGAGGCAGCAGCCAGGCGGCTGGCCCCGGCTGATGAATGGTGATTTTTCCGCAAGCCAAATTAAACATGAATGATATAAAACGAAAGACAAAGATTCTAAACAAATAAAATCACAAACAAATCGCTGGAAGCGACGCCAAAAACTTAATCTGTCTCACGACTACTAGTTTTAAATTTATAACACGAATTACCAAATAAGCAAAGAACACACGGGCAAGTATGACCCTTTCATATATAGCTAGCTTGGTGTGGTAAGCCAAGGTCGTTCACTAGGATTTGGGTGTTTTTGGTTGTGAAGAATCTATGTATCAATAAGCAATAAGATAGGGGTATAATGGTTGTCACGTTCCATAATACCATATA
Organism: Tanacetum coccineum; assembly: GCA_026074375.1. Classification (NCBI taxonomy): domain Eukaryota; kingdom Viridiplantae; phylum Streptophyta; class Magnoliopsida; order Asterales; family Asteraceae; genus Tanacetum; species Tanacetum coccineum. Next base: position 52,271 of record BQNB010027375.1, on the reverse strand, counting down.
ACATATAATAAGAATCAAATAAGCAAGCTTGCAATTAATGATTAAAAAACAGGTTTTGAACTAGTATTCATATCAATGGAGTGTTGGAATATCAGGTAGATACTTAAGCAATAGCAAACAAATCAAAAGAATACAATTCCAAGTCAAAGGGTAGTATCATGAAATTGCATATAACACGGTTTAGATTAACGAACCCTTTCGACCTATGATCATTATTATAAACTGATTCATTAGAAGCCATTTGTTAGAAAGATGATTTTACCAATTTGTTCATAAGAGTCCTTTTGACCTATACTCTTGATTAAACATTTATGAATCCAATTAATTGTATATTCATAACAAGAAATCCTTTCGACCTATAGATCCGATTATGATTTACCAACAAGTTATTAAGACACATATCAATTCAAGCAAACTCATAAGCAAAACCATAAATCAATATTGCAAAATACCAAACACCCCATATCCATGTTTACATCATCCCAAACTAGTAAAACAAAACTACTTCATGATTATTTCAATCAAACGCAAAGGTTCAACAATCATAACAAGCATAAAAATTCTGGAAATATAAAAGTAGATTACCAAAGTATAGTTATAATAGGTAATGGAAGGATTTAGAGCAACCCTTAAGCCTCCAATCGACTATACGCCTCATACCAAGCCGGATAATGATCCGCAATACCTTCTTTGATGTGTTTAAGCCTTCTTTTGAATTTTGCAAAGGTTGAGTGGTATTTTGGGAGAGATATAATGGTGGAAATTCGTCCTCAATGGTGGAGGAGAAGTAGGGATGATGTTTAGAAGAGAGAATGATGATTTGATGATGAAAAACAATGGTATGGGTACTCCTATTTATACTTGAAATGCCATTGGCCACCAAGCAAGTTTCTTGGGAAAAAAGGGTTGTAAAATGCAAGAAGAAGGGTTCTAGAATGGTCTTGATCATTCTCAAGTGATTTGGCATAGAAATGAGCATTTAAAGTAAACTTGGAGAAGTCAGCGAAGCCCTAGCCGGGCGGCTGGATTTCCAGCCTTACGGCTCGTGGTGAAAAATGGGTCTAGCTGGGTGGCTGGCTCTCCAGCCTTATGGCTGGCTACTTAACCCAATATACAACTTTCTTGATTTTGCGTTTTAGCTTCCCGTTTGACTTGTGCTTGGTCGTGGGTCATTATACTTCAATATAACTTCATTTAAGCTCTATCTTGGGCCTTGGAAGGTTATATGTTTGATTCTTTTGCTCTCGAAAAGCTTCTCGATCTTGATCTTTATGAGGGATTCTTCGTACATGCACAAATCTTCGTTTTTACTTCTTTTTTGTTCTTTTTCCTTGTTTTCCTGTACTTGGCTACAAATATACTTGCAAACACACTTTGGTACAAATAAGTAACAAAAACATATATAAATAGCCAAATAACATGTACAAAAGCCATGATAACGCTACTAAAAATATACTAAATTTGAGCGTTATCAGTCCCTTACGCCAGAACGTGAGGGAGATAGATGCACATATTCTGCTACTGGGCTTAGTCTACATACTCAGCACCCAGCGAAGAGGTTTGTATTTCTTTTAGACTTTCCTTGTCATTCTAGTTCAAATGTTGCGGATGCTGAGGTTTCTTCTGTTGCCATGTCTCTTATTCTGAATCCTCCTATAATGACCATGGTCGTTGCTACTATAGTTGTTGCTGATATCTCTTCTGTTCTGTGCCTAGGGCTGGCGATGAGCTAGTGCAAGCGATCATTTTTGTGAAGTCCACCTCCACTGGTACGGTAGGACCAGATATTGTTGGGCCCTTCCATCCTGTTAGGATAGAGCTATCATCGGATACCTTCTATGTTTCCTAAGATATGGATTATGAGACCCTCTAGCAGATATATGTTCCCAATTGGGATGTGGTTAATGATTCTGTCCTTGATGACGCAGAGGTCTGTCGTAGTATGGTTGATCAGCTTGCTCCTCCCAGGTTCTTTTCCCAGCTCCGTGGCATGGATTATGAACAGTTGTTTGCGGAGTTTAATGTTAGGATGGCATGCCGACATGCCTTAGCGCTGAAGTTAGGTTACGGTCTGAACATAATTATAGGGAGAGGAAGAAATTTGAGAGTAGGTGTCAGAGACAGACTAACTTGTTAAGGGAAAAGGATGTTGAGATTGCGAGCTTGAAGGCTCAGTTGGTTCTAAAAGAGGCTGAGGCCGCGGAGGCAATTCGTCTTCGCGGTCAAGTTTCTGTTGTTGAGGCCGCGGAGGTCGCTCGAGTTGCTAAGCTGAATGATTTAAAAGAGCGGACTATGGCTCTTGAAGGACAGGTCGCGGCTCTTGAGTCTGCGGCCATTATTAAAGATACCGAGCTTGCGTTCTCTAATGCTTAAATTGCTAAACTAACTTAAGATTTATCGAACGTTTAGTTGTCCTGCGATGAGTTGAGTATCAAGGCTTCCTCTCTTGAATCTGAGAAAGAAAAACTTGTTGATCAAGTATCTACACTGGAGACCGTATGTTATGGGCTCTGTGATCAGGTTTCGGGTTATGAGCTCTTCAAGGAACAATATGAAGTGGTGCAAGATGAACAAGTCAAGATCCTTAGTGATAAGGTGGCAAGTATTGATGCCGACCTTATGGGGATGGCCCTTCACCTAGATGAGGAATTCTATCCTCATTTTTTTGACTACTATTGTTCGATGGTGGTAGATCCTTAGCTGCGGCCTTAGACTTGTGATTATGAAATGCCTTCAATCTCTAGAGTATCTTGCTGCTTTGAGAGGAGCTATCGGTCGTGCTATTGACAAGGGTATGCAAGATGGGCTGGCGGCTGGTATTAAGCATGAGAAAGCCGGACGAGGCCTTACTGATGTTGTTGCTTACAACCCTTCTGCGGAAGCCAATTATGTTTCTGCTGTGAATTCTCTTCTTGCCCAATTAGCCTCCCAAAAAGATGCAAGCATGTCTGATATTATGGGTCTCCTTCGTTTGGAAGGTCGTGCGGCCGAGACTCTAGAAGCTAACCAATTGCAACCCTCTCCTGGGCAACTTATGCTTCCCATTCACCGTTCAGAGGACCAAGTGGTTATTAAAGAGACTTCTTTGTCTTTTTCTCTGGACGTTATGCATGTGTTCAAAGGATTCGAGGAGATGTTACGTCTCACCGCCTATCCTTTTCCGATGTTATAGTTCCTTTGATTGAGCCTTTGTCTGCTGAGAATTTGATCGGTGAAGCAAGTACTTCTGGGGTTTCGGCAATGGCTACGACTACTGCCTTGTCCACTACTTTCATTCAGACCAGCTCTGTCCCTCCAATATCAGTGGCTAACTATGAATTTTTGGGTGCGGGACCGTCTATTGAAATTCCCTCTCCCCTAAAGATTGTGTTTGAGAAGGAGGAGTTAGAGACTACACCGGAGCATACTACGGCCCCTTAAGTCTGTAGCATTTTTTGTTATGATCCCATTTTTGCACCGCGGTCGGATGTGACCCTTTTGTAGTGGTTATTTGTACTTAAACAATTTAGATTATACTCTTGTATGACCGTTGTATGATACTTAACAATTTTTGTCTTGTTAATATTTCTATGGTGCTATCTTTTAATACTACTGTTATACATTTGCAGTGATAGTCTTAGTTGAATATTTATGGGTTATTCTCCCGGTACTGGGCTTACAAACCTCTTATGTACATGAGTTAATTGTTAGGCTGCTCATCCTTGTATTATGCGGAATAATAACTTGTATTTATGGGGTCGTGCCTCTTTGTGTGCGCGTCTTACCAATCAGATAATATGTAAATAACTTTGCAATGTAAAAGAAAAAATAAAGTTTTAAATAAGCGTGTGAAGGTAGCTAGGCTTCACATTTCATTCATTAAATTAATTAAAAGACATTACATGAGAAAAAAGAAATTTAAATACTGCCCCCTCCGCCGTAAAACTTATAAGGTGCTTACATTTCATGCACGTAACATTTTTTGAGGTTGTGGACGTTCCAAGTTCGCGGAAGGAGCTTTCTATCGCGGTCCCTGAGCTTGTATGCTCCTTTGCCTAGTGCTTCCGTTACTTCGTACGGTACTTCCCATTTGGGGCCAAGCTTTCCGCTGTCTCTTGCATGGCTAGCATCATTGTTCTGGTACAAAAGGTCTCCTGGCTTGAAGCTTGTGTTGCGGACCTTAAAGTTATAGTACTTTTCCATCTTCTCCTTGCTTCTTGCCTCGCGGATTGCTACTTGCTCCCTTCTTTCTTCCAAAAGGTCCAGATTGATTTCCAATGCTTCATCATTCTTCACCATGTCTATTTTCGTTGTCCTTAAGGTAGGCATGCCAATTTCCGCTAGAATTACTGCTTTCGTTTCGTATGTAAGTGAGAACGGATTATCTTCATTGCTTGACTTGATCATGGTGTGGTGTGCCCATAAGACATGTGGAACTTCTTCAATCCAATCCTTGCTTCTTTCATCCAGCCATGCCTTTATTCCTTCTCCCAAGCTTTTGTTTGCTCTTTCCACCAAGCTATTGGCTTGTGGATGCTTAACGAAGGCAAAGCGCTGGCGGATGCACAGCTTTTCGCACCAATCTTTAAACGGATTATCCCTAAATTGTGTTTCGTTATCAGATATTATTTCCCCTGGTAGGCTGAACCGGCAGACTATGTTATCCTACACAAACTTTTTGATCTGATTACCCGTTATTGTTGCGACAGGTTTTGCTTCGATCCACTTTGTAAAATAGTCTATTGCTACTATTAGGAATTTGACCATGCCAGGACCTTCCGAGAAAGGTCTGGCTATGTTGATTCCTCATTTGTAGAATGGCCATGGGGACATGATGGGAGTCAGCTTTTGTTGCGGGTTTCTTGGCACGGTGCGGTGAACCTGGCAATCTTAACATTCCCGAATCATTTTTCTTGCATCCGCATGCATTGTTGGCTAGTAGTATCCTGTCTGTATGACTTTTGCTACCACGGATCTTGTTCCGTCATGCATACTACAAGACCCCTCATGGATTTCTCTTAGAACATAATTTGCTTGTAGTAGCCCAACACATCATAACCACGATCCAAGATAGGATTTCTTGTACAGGATTTCGCTGATTACAACATACCGTCTTGACTTGCGTCGTACAGCCCTTGCCTTTTCCTTTTCCACAGGAAGTGTTTCTTCCGTAAGGTATTTATAGATTGGAGTCATCCATGTGTCTCTTTCATCCTCTACGACGGCTAACACCTCTTTTCATTTATGGATTTTTCGTTAAGCTCTTTCACTAGGACTTGCTTAGTTAGGTGAGTTAAGCTCGTGGACGCAATTTTGCTTAGAGCGTCAGCCTTTTTGTTTTCACTTCTGGGCATCTGTTTGATTGAGAACTTTCTAAAGCTGCTGGCGAGTATTTTTACTTTCTCTATGTATTGTATCATGCTTGAATCTTTTGCTATGTAAGATCCATTGACTTGATTAGCCACTAGTCGTGAATCTATATTTACTTGAAGGTTTTTTATACCAATTTGCTCCACAATTCTAAGACCGGCTATTAAAGCTTTGTACTCGGCTTCGTTGTTGGTTGCATCAAACCTAAATCTTAGAGCGTAAGTGAATTATGTTCCTTCTGGGATTGTAAGTATCAGGCCAGCTTTGGAACCATCTATGCAGGATGATTCTTCCGTGAATAATGTCCATGGGTCCGGAAGTTCTTCCTCAACTTCCATGGTCGTGACTATGGAGTCATCCTCCAGACGTTCCACTATTAAGTCTGCCAAGATTTGTCCTTTTACTGATGTTCTTGTCTGTATTGTATGTCATATTCCCCCATCTCAATACTCCATTTCTGTAGTCTTCCTGTGATTTCTGGTTTAGACAACACCTGCTTGATTGGCAGGTCCATGATGACATTGATTGTATATGCCTGGAAGTATCTTTTTAGTCGTTTTCTTGCATGCACTAAAGCTAGTACCAACTTTTCTAGCGATGTGTAATTTATTTCTGGACCTTGCAGGGCGCGGCTAACGAAGTAGACTGGCATTTGCTTCGCCTCCTTTTCGGTCATTAACAATGTGCTTACAGCTTCTCGTATAGCCGCAAGGTACACAATCAGTTCCTCTTTTTCCATAGGTGCGGTTAGTGTTGGCAGCTCTGCTATTAGCTTTTTCATTTGTTTGAATGCAGCTTCAACTTCCGCAGTCCATTGGAAATCACTTTTCTTTGTGCACTTCTTTAAAGCTTTGAAAAATGGCAGCGAATTTTCTGCTGACTTAGATAGGAATCTGTTTAGGCTTGCTAATTTTACATTTAGCTTTTGTACGTCTTTTAGACATTTTGGGGATAGTAGGCTTAGAACGACTTCCACCTTATCCTAACAAACTTTTATTCCTTTGGTGTTTACCTTGTATCCCAAGAACGTTCCTTCCTCCACCCCGAAGGTGCATTTTTTGGGATTCAGCTTCATGTTTATTTCTTGTAGAGTCTTGAATGTTTCTTCGATATCCCTCATGATCTCTTGTTCCATGTGGCTCTTGATCACCGGATCATCCACGTATACTTCCAAATTCTTGCTAATTTGCTTTTAGAATGCTTTATCTACCAATCGTTGATAAGTTGCTCCAGCATTCTTCAGGCCAAAAGGCATTTTTGAGTAACAGAATATTCCTTGGCTGGTAATGAACACCGTTTTCTCCTCATCTTCCTTCGCCATTTTTATCTGGTGATATCCTTTGTACGCATCTAGGAAGCACTTGAAGGGGTATCCGTAGAGGGATTCCACCTTCCAGTCTATTTCTAGGAGTGGATAGCCATCCTTAGGTCATGCCTTGTTTAGGTCTTTGAAGTCTACACACATCCTACAGCTGTCGTCATGTTTCTTTACCATTACCGAATTTGACAACCAGCTGTGATAATGGACTTCCTTCATTATTCCGGCGTCTACAAGTTTTGCCACTTCCTTTTGTATTGCCTTATTCCTTTTCGGTACTTGGCTTCTTTTCTTTTGTCTGACTAGAAGGCATCCTTCTCAGACGTTCAGGCGATGCTCTGCTAGGTGTCGTGGAACCCCTGTTATGTCCTCATGTTTCCAAGCGAATAATGTCTAGTTGGGCTGTGAGTAATTGCCTAATGCCTTTCGTCCTTCCTTTTAGGGCGGAGCCTAGATTGCAATGTTTGCTCTGGAGTATTTTGGATGAATTGCCTTTATTCTTTCTTTGGGCCTGAATGACGTAAGGAAGGTTGTGTTCGCCCCCATATAAGGACCCTCATGCATTCGAGTGGGATTATCATGCTGCTCTGTAGAGTAAGTATTCCTCCTGGAACTAGGGATTTTAACATTCTGTGGGCTGTTGATGGGACTGCTTGAATTTTCCTCACTCCCGGCCTTCCTATGATCCCATTATACGGAGATGGTGATCTTATTACCACAAAATACATCCATGTAGAGGTTGAATGCTCCGCATCTCCTATTTTCACTGGCAGCAATATTTGTCCCATTAGCCATATGATTTCTCCACTAAATCCAATGAGGGGTGCGGTAGCTGGAACCATTTGTTTTTTTACTTCCGGACAGAACCTATTGAAGCAATGTTCGTATAGTATCTCTGAAGTTGATCCTCCATCCACATATATTCGATGTATGAAGTGACCTCCTATCTCTGCCTCAATGATCATGGGGCCTTCCTCCCCATCCTCATCGCCTAAGGGTGGGAACGAAATTTCTAGATTAGGGGAGAAGCTTTGTGTAATTTCTGCCTGGCGACCATTTGCCATGGTTGAACCATCAAGATTACCAGAGGCTTATCATTTCCGGATGTTTTCCCCTTCTTTGCTGCCTTTGGCTGATCTTTTCTGTTGCCTTGTTTTAGCTCCTTGATCACGTGAAATAGTTTTCCACCCTTGATTAATTTCTCAATTTGTCTTCTCAGATGCATGCACTCATCAGTGTTGTGTCTCACTTCCTTGTGGAATTTACAGAATTTATTGTTATTTCTTTTTTCAACGGGTGTTGTCATCGGTGGTAGAGTTTTAAATTTTCCTTTATCTAAAGCCAAAATCTCCTTTGCTGATTTTGTGAGGAGTGTGAACTTGTCACGTCTCTGCTCTAATCTCTGTTGATTCCTGAAATCTCCCCTCCTTTCAAAATTTTGTTTTCTCCTAGCTTCCCGTTGCTTCCATGGCGGAAGTGTTTTCTTCCGCACCTGGTTGGAAGTTACCACTTCTCCTTGGAGAAACGTTGTGGTTACCCTTATCATTTCATCCACTGATTTTGGGATGTTGTCGTGCAGACGTTTAATGAGCTCGGGGTTGGTGATTCCGTGCTTGAATCCGGAGATTCTTATGCACTCCAAGGCTCCTTTGACGTGCCTACTCTTAGCCTTGAATCTTTGCACAAAATCTTCTGTAGATTCCCTCTCTCTTTACTTGATGTGGTGAATCTCTATCGGATCTTTGATACATTTCTTTTGTTGAAGGAAGTTTGCTAGGAATGCCTTTTTTAAATCATTATAGCTGTCCACGGATTTCGGAGGTAGGTCGTCGAACCATACCCTAGCGGATCCAGTAAGTGTGGAATTGAACATATGGCACCATGTCGGCATTGCCCACCGTTCCACCTTTGCAGCTGCTTGAAAGATTTTAAATTTATCTTCCGGATCATCACTTCCGTCATATGTTTTGACATTATTTGGCATCCGGGTCTTTTTAGGAAGTCGAAGTAGCGGATGCGGGGTGTGAAAGGATATGTTTCTTCACATACCCAGGGTTATGATAGGTTGTCCTCTTCAATGCTTGACCTTTTCTTTTTTAATTTTGACTTCCAATGTCCCCCTTCCCCTCGCTGTCTTCACTTTCTGAGAGCATCTCTGTCCTTCGTGAATATGTTCCTTCATAGTGATGTTTCCTGAGGACGGATTCCATTCTTCCTGGGCGGGAACTCTAGTAGCGGCTTTCTGAGTGTGCGGACACACTCTTTTCCTTGCTTCCCATCCTATTGAATACTCATTCGTCCCTTCTTCCCTTAACCACCGACCTGTGCCTAGGTGATTCTGACCTATCACGCCTTATCCTAGAAAAGACGCTAGTATGTTTGGGGCTTCCGGACATGCTACAGGAGCGGCTGGACCTTCGGCCCCTTTGGTGTTCCCATCTTACGTTTGATGTTCTGGACTCAGAGTGTTGTGACACTTCTTGGATTTTTGAGTTTTTTCCTGTTGCACTTTTTCTTGCTGCACTCGGAGTGTTCACCTCTTTAGTTTTTCTTGCTGCACTTTTTCCTGGTGCACTTTTTCAGCTATTATAGGTAACAACTGATGATAATACTTGTCGCAGTACTCTCGGAGGGCTGCGTCGGACACGTGCCTGTTTGAGTTTTTTTACGACTTGCTCATTTCCTCTTCCCACTATGTTTCACACGGAAAACGTAGGTGGGCTGGGAATAGGCTCTGCTGGTTAGCCCATGGTGAGAATTTTGAAGAACGCAGTTGTGTACTTGTTCCCACGGATGGCGCCAACTTGTTAGTACAAAATGTGTGACTGGGTATTGATTGGGCTTAGATTGCTTGTTGGACTGGACCTTCAAGCTCTCTTGGGATTAGATCTTGTACTAAACAAAGTAATTGAAGTGATTTCCTACACAAGTGAAAGTAAATCGTTAGCCTTACCGTGGGGACGAACCCCACGATTAGACTCCGGCGTGAGAGTAAGAAAACATGTTGTCAGAAGTATGTATGTGTATTGGGAAGAGTGAGAAAATCATACCATTTGTGGTGTCAGAAGACCCCTTTTATAGGCGAGTCTAGTACTAGGGTTTCCTAGTCTTTCGCCTACAATTGTAGTGGCCGGAGTGGGTCCCTTGTCGGGTAAGGGTCCGCGGTTATCATGACTGCAGACATGGATTACCTTCCGCGGACGTTAGTTGATCCGTAAAAGGCCTGCGAAAGCGGCTTGTAACCGATCCGCGTCCTCGTTCGCGTCCCGTCTTGTTGCGTCCGGACCGTGACCAGTATGATGTTGGGCTTAGTTTCGGCCCGTTAGGCTTGTTATTTGTTCAGTTGGGCCAAGGCCCAAATCTATTGGTACAGCTCAGGCCCAAAAGCCAGCCGTATCCATTATACGTCATCACGTGGAAAGCATTCTGAGGGTCGAAATGTAAACACCGAAATCTCTATCTTTACCAAACAAATGTGACGAAACATTGATTGGGTGCACCCTATCTTTTATCACCACTTGTCATCTGTCCTTCCTTTTACACTATACCTGTTTTTCCCATCTATATATGTTACTTGTATCCGATCTTCTTGTTCACCAATTTCTTCTCTTCCATTCTCTCTATTTCTCTCTTTCTAAATATTGTCTAAACATTTTGTGTTCTTGCTACTTTCTCACTTTAAGGTGTTGGTATTCGTGTTCCAACAAACGTACAATCGATTACTAGACATACTTGTGACAAATGGAGCTTGAAAGCATTCTCGATTTTCTTGATAACAAGACGATTTTAGTGACCGGTGCAACTGGTTTTCTCGCTAAAAGTATCATATCTCTCTCTAGATACGGATTATATGTTAATGTACATGTGCATGTATATGTATGACATGTGTATACCTATGTAGGATAGTAATATCAATGAGAAGTAGAGAACATTTTAACTACAACTTTTTGTACGTACTCACATGTTATTGACTCACGAAGTACTATTTTGGAGACATGTGCACTTATTTTAAAAAGGTGTTAAGGATTCTGTAACTAAATAAGATGATCTACTTCGGTCTGGCAGTTTAAATACGAGATTGACGTCTATATATGTTATTAGATAACTAAGTTAAAAAGTTTTCAGTTAGGAAAATCTCTTTTTTGTCAGGGAAATTATGCGTGCATAGTTCGCCATGGATTTAACTTAATCTGCTTTGTTTTTATGTAGTATTTGTGGAGAAGATACTCAGGGTTCAACCGAATGTGAAGAAGTTGTATCTTCTTGTGAGGGCTACTGATGCCAAATCCGCATTGCAACGCTTCAACACTGAGGTATATATAGCTTTAAAGTAATACATGCATGCCTAACACAACAACAAATTAGAGCATTTTTTACATTTTCATTATATGCAGCAAGATTAGATATGGAAAGGATTATTCAGTACTAGGTTTTAATCATTTTCATATTAATTAAGACATACCGAACGATCAAAGCATATATTTTGTTCGTCTCAAGGGGTCCAATCAATAGTAGTAATTGACAGAAACATACCATGCATATTCTCATATAAGAACAAATATTAATAACTTCTTTCTTAAAACTAATGCTTTGTGTTTCCATGCAACATTTTTAAAAAAAATCTGGATATATTTTACTTGTTGTTTGTCTCATAAATTCTAGAAGTAATCTGGTAGTTCAACTTACATGTAATCTTATTAAACAATGCTAGACTTCATATATAGCGCTTGGTTGACCATTAACAAGAAATAATTATTCAAGTTCAAATTTATGAATTCACTTTACTTTTTTTTTACGGTGATCTCAAGAAGCTATATATATTATATATATAAGTTCAAATAAATAGTTGTATCGATCTAATCAAATCCAATTGGACAACATGTATCGTTAGGTACACGTATGTAATTTGTATATATTTTTTGCATGAACATGTTTAGGCAGTGGCAAAGGACTTGTTCAAAATCTTAAAAGAGAAGTACGGTACAAATCTCCAATCGTTCTTGTCGGGAAAAGTTACTCCGGTTGCCGGGGACATCACATATGAAAATTTGGGAGTAAAAGACTCCGATTTGGTCCAAGAGATGTGGAGAAATGTTGATGTTGTTGTGAATGTAGCTGCCACCACCAACTTTGATGAACGGTACAACTACCTTCATTTTTATTTATTAAATAAGATGATCTATTTCGGTTCTATATAAACTAATTTGTATTGGCAATTTAAATTAATTTGTAGTTTAAAATTATATTAAAGCGCTTATTCATCTACTTATATAAGCTTTATTACTAAACTTTTTATAATTATTAGTTAAGTTTATTGTTATTCATTTATCCTTTGATTAGTCATTGAAACAAAATTTAATAGATAATCTTTTAATTATTTGCAGATATGACATTGCGTTAGCTTTGAATACGTTTGGAGCTAAAAATGTATTCAATTTTGCTTCCAAATGCACTAAAATAAAGTTGCTTCTCCACGTATCTACTGGTAAGTTATACACACACTTAACTGATAATATAATCGCCTATCCGCCTAATTAACATTTCTGTGTTTTGTGGAGAAATAACACCAAAATTTGGGATATTAGAAAAAAACGGAACACAAGTTATATATTCTCTGCATGCAATCTAGTGAGCATGCTCTAGAAATGACCCAAATATATATAGGGTGAAAATAGTTTGTGTTTAAATAGCTAATGAAGTTTATTTTTATTCAGCTTATGTTGCTGGAGAGACACCCGGTCTTATACTAGAAACTCCTCATCGTTTGGGAGAGGCACTTAACGGTGCTACCGGACTAGACATCAACACAGAGAAGAAGATTATTGAAGAAAAACTTAAAGAACTTCGTTATGATGAAACCGCAACTGATAAATCTATTACATTGGCCATGAAAGATTTGGGTATCGAAAGGTAAACAATTGTTTTGCTTTCACCTTCACATATAAGTTGTTTGATTTAATAAATCATTGATTAACAACATTGTAGGGCGAATAAATATGGATGGCCCAATACGTATGTTTTTACCAAGGCCTTAGGAGAAATGCTTCTAGGGAGCATGAAAGGAAACATGCCGTTAGTCATTCTTCGGCCAACTATCATCACTAGCACATATAAAGAACCCTTCCCTGGATGGATCGAAGGCATAAGGTAGTTCCGTGCTTCTTTTTCAAAAACGTTTTGAGACAAATTCATTTTTTTATATGAGTGAGTCAATCAAATTAAACTGATATATTAGTATTCCAAAACTACAGGACAATTGATAGCTTGGCAGTTGGTTATGGCAAGGGCAGATTAGCATGTTTCCTTGGCGATCCTGAATCAACAATTGATGTGGTAAGTTGATTAAGCAAGTTTATTTCTTATTTCCCGGCTAGTTCAGCTTATTAGAATTGAAGTAGCTACACATTGCTCCATTTGTTATAAAGAAATTGGTTATCTTACACTGCAATCAAAATATCATTGTTAGTAGTACTACATTTTATAGCAAAAAAAGAAATAAAAAAGATATACTAAATACGGTTATGTAGTTATTTAGTGATGCATAAGTTTTAATTAACAAATTTCATTGACAGATACCGGCAGACATGGTAGTGAATGCTATGATTGCGACGATGGTAGCTCATGCAAGTCAACCATATGAAATAATATATCATGTTGGATCTTCGGTATCAAACCCTTTGAAGTACAAAGAAATTCAACAAAGTGGCTATAACTATTTTTCTAGGCATCCATGGGTCAACAAAAATGGCAAGCCAGTTATCGTCGGAAAGATTAAGGTGCTGAACTCCATGGACAGCTTTCATCGATACTTTTCTGTTCGTTACTTGCTTCCATTACAGGTTCATCCTCATTCCAGCCCTTCTTTATGATTCATTTAAGTACTCATCCGTCTATAATGAACTTATTGTTTATGTTCAGGGGTTACGCTATGTGAACTCAGCACTATGCCAAGCTTTAAGTGGAACATGCGCAGATCTTAAAACAAAGATCAATTTTGTGCTACGGGTGGTGGAGTTGTACAAGCCGTATTTGTTCTCAAAGAGCTTGTGAGTTTTTCATAGTTCGTCACCTTTTTTCCAGTAATAATAAATATTTTTTGGTTTCCAAAATCCAAATGTGACGATGGTTACTCTTTATTTTGACAGCTACGATGATATGAATACTGTAAAACTACGTCAACTAGTTAGAAAGAACGAAGTTGATGGCAATATCTTCTACTTTGATCCTAAGACACTCGATTGGGGTCATTACTTTGAGCAAATTCACCTTCCTGGTGCTGTGAAACATGTATTTCAATGATTGTGAAGCTCATAAGGATGAGTTGTATTGCATGTCTTCTCATTAGTGTTTTGTACTAGTGTTATATGTTAACGTGTACTATATTGTAGCTGTTGATTGAACGACAAAATACATTAAGATTTAATAATGAAGATGCATTGTGTGTAATTTCTTTTTCAAGTGTATCAAATAAATAGCGGGTCGGGCCCAAATTTGGTTGTTAATTAAACTTCAGGTCGGGGGCATTAAACAGCGGGTCGGGCCGGAGCGGGTTGCATTGATGTTATACCTGAGCTCCCCCAAGTTTTGTAAGGTTATATATAATGAATATACATTAAGAATTTGGGTAAATTTTATTTAAAAAATGAGCCGTGATAAACTTCTTAATCTCCAAGTAGTATTAAATTATGAATAACGACAGTGTCAAACCCAAGGGCGGAGCTAGACTTTTTATTCTGGGAGGGCCGAACACAAAAATTGTATGAAGTTAAGGGGCCAAAATGTGAAAAATAAAATTTATTAAATTAGATCAGTGGAAAATTGCACTAGATGCCAAGCTTCTGGGAGGGCCAGAGCCCCCTTCTGTCCTCACGTGGCTCCACCACTGGTCACACCTCATATACGAGATTAACTATATTAAATGATAGATATGGCCCAAACTTTATTATTATGTTACATTTGGGTTCCTTGTTTGTAAACAAGGTGGAGTGGTGGTATTTGGGATGTATGATTGATGGATTTTTTCTCTGCCTTGTTTTAGATTTTGGTTTTCTTGATATTAGTAGTTTGCTGCTATCGTTTAAAAAAATGTTTTTGTTATCAGGTAGTGACTTTAAGATAATATATTGGTTTATTTTTCGGTAGGATACATTGGTTTATCTCGTATGAAAAAAAAAGATGCATTAATTTATCCTGTATGAGAAAAAGAAAAAGAGATACATTGGTTTATCTCGTATGAAAAAAATAATACTTTGGGTTATCCAGTTTGTGAATTTCATGTTTGAAGATTTGTCTCCGCATGTTGGCGGATTTCTTCAACAGCTAATTATGTTCATGTGTGACGCTTTGATTTTGTTGCTGTTTGAAGATTAGTCTCCGCTTGCTGTCGGATGTCTTCATCAACAAGTTATGCTTTTGTTACCTTAATTTTTTATTTTTATTTTCTAGTTTACTACTCCAGTCCGAGCTTTTGCAATTTTGCCGCTCGAACTGCGAGGGAATATTAGATGATAGATATGGCCCAAGCCCGATTGTGGGGTTGGGTCCATTACGGTTTCATGATGCATGTACGCTATAAATATCGTATCAATAAAACATATCACACACGGATTTATTCATTATCTAACATTAACTAATCTTGGTGGCATATATAACATATATTGGTCTATCTGGGTTTGGACTCTAATCTTAATGATCTCAAAAACCCTAATTAATAAGGGCAGATTATGCAAAGTTAGAGAACCGGGTAAATGGTTGCTTTGATGCAGTTATTCACATGGGAACTTGGGTTATATGGAGATACCAAGATCGGTTATGCTTCGACTCAAAATTGCCTAGGTAAGACACTTTTGGTGACGAAATCAAAGTGTTATCGTACTTGTGGATTCTTCATAGAAATGAGAATTTTAAGCCAGCATGGATTGATTGGTTTATACAATCCGTTATCATCTTTTTTTTGATGAAAATGATGAATTATAATAAAAAAACTTAAATAATCAACATACAACATGAACATAAAGCTTAAATGGACATGCTCATAATAAGCAACATACTGCAAATACAACCAGACATACTAGCTAACCAAAGCCTAGTATAAGTGTGACTATGGTTAGGCATCCATAGAGAAATTTCAATATTGACTACATTTCCTCCTAATACAAACACCTTACATGTGATCAAGTATCTCTAATACATGCATCACAGAGGCTCTTGTATTAAGGCTTCATTTAAAATTGAACAAAACTCTTTTTCCATTGAGCTTCTAATACATTGAGCTACATTACCATTTATGCTGACATCACTCAACTATACAGAGGTACTTAAGGATACATAAAACCGTTATCCTCTTGTATGATGGTTTAAGCTCTTTTTTTGATAAATTTAATATTGTTAAAAAAGGGTTGCATTAATCCAAAAATTACCCATTATTACATCTTATTTGAGTCCGGAACGATAGATGTTGGAAAAATTTTAGTGAAAAATGTGTTTTTACTAATTTTGGACATAGATAATTATTAATAAATATACTCCCTCCGTCCCATATTAAGTGTTCATTTTTGACTTTTGAAAGTCTTTTTTCTTTAACTTTGTCCTTAATTATTTCTTCTTTATGTTATATGATACTCAATGCAAAATATATGAATGGATAGAGTTTCGAATGTATTTTTCATTGGTATAAATTTCAGTAAGCATTATATAACATAAAGAAAAATATTTACGGTCAAAGTTTATAAAAAAAGAATTCAAAAAGTCAAAAATGGACACTTAATATGGGACGGAGGGAGTAATTATTAAGTGTAAGGCTTTGTAACAAGCCATTATATGTCCAAAAATGAAGTTAGTGTGAATGAGATATCGAGTCTCAAAGAAGGGTAGTTGGAATGGAAAAAATTGGTTAAATTGAGTAATAACAGCTAATTAATGTGTCTTTGACTGACAATTAAATTGGGTGTTATTATTTGCAAATTAATGTGTCATTGACTGACAATTAAATTGGATGTTATGATTTGCAAATTAATGAGTCATTGACTATTATTTTAATTGGCTGATTTGCAAGATTAATGAGTCATTGATTGACAATTAATTGGCTGATTATGATTGGCAAATTAATGAGGATTAACCAGCATTGATTGCACCATATGCATATGGATGTGTATAAATAGATGACAATCTCAACCATTCCAAAACACCGGAGAAACACACAAGAGAGAATAACTCCATTAATAAGTTTTCCTGCAATCTTTTCGATCAGAAGCACTCAAGTTTCCGTGATTTTTCAGGCAAGTATGTCAGGTCCGGCTGTACAACAGCTTTGAACGTTGTACCCTGGGAAACAGACGGCGAATCTGTTTTAAGGGAAGCGTGTCCAACACGTGCCTCGTTCCATGACCTTTTACTGATTTATTTATTTATCATTCATAGTGTCTGTCTTCTGCTTCTACCCCATTCTGTCTGTTATATTTTCTGTTATTTATTTCTGTTAATTATTTGTTAATTATAATCTGATTTTGTTATAATAAAAAGTGTACATGTTTCCCTACAATCTTAAAACAGATTCGGTTTAACCGAATTAAAAACCGCTTTTATTAATCAGATTTTATATATATAAACTGTTTTCCTTTCGAAACCAAGATTGAGTTTCTTTGGAAATCAGTTTTAATTAAACAGATTTTAATTTATAGATCTATAACACTTTAAAGTAGTTTTTCTAATCAGTTTATATTGAAACCAAGATTGAGTTTCTATTAAACTGATTGTTGATTCATTGAAACCAAGATTGAGTTTCTTTGAAACAGATCTGGTACAAGCAGATACAGATTTATAACAGTTGTTTAACTGTTTATACGTGTTTTTCAGGATGACTAACACTCAAACTCCTCCTCATGCGACTATTGTTGTGATCCTAACCGGTGTGTCGGCTACCAACACAGTGACTAATCATGCAGAAAGACCAGAAAAGTTCAATGGTCAGAACTTTAAGAGGTGGCAACAGAAGATGTTCTTCTATCTCACCACCTTGGGTCTTGCACGGTTCTTGAAAGAAACTGTGCCTCAGGTCGAACCTCCTGCCGAAGGTCAATCCTCTAATGCACAAGCTGTGCAAGCTGTGCAAGCTGTGCAAGCTGTGGAAGCATGGAAACATTCAGATTTTTTGTGTCACAACTATGTTCTGAATGGTTTGATAGATCCTTTGTATAACGTGTACTGCAAGACCACGACTGCCAAAGAATTATGGGAGTCATTGGAACGCAAATACAAAACAGAGGATGCTGGTACAAAGAAGTTCGTGGTAGCTCGGTTTTTGGATTACAAGATGGTTGATTCAAAGAACGTGATAAGTCAGGTTCAAGACCTGCAGGTTCTGCTACACGACATTCATGCTGAGGGAATGACTTTGAGTGAAACTTTTCAAGTGGCTGCTATAATTGAAAAGTTACCTCCAAGCTGGGTAGAATTCAAAAACTACTTGAAGCATAAGCGAAAGGAGATGAGTGTTGAAGACTTGGTTGTTCGTCTACGTATTGAAGAGGACAACAAGTTGGCTCAGAAAGACACTTATGCACCTGATTCTGCCAAGGCTAATATGGTTGAACATGCTGGGTCATCTTCAAGGTCCAATTCTAAGGGAAAAGGCAAAGACAAAAAGAAGAATGACAAGAAGGGCAAAGGGAAGTCTGAGTACCTTGCTCCTAAAGCTGGGATTGTGAAACAGAAGTTCCAGGGGACTTGCTACAACTGTGACCAACCAGGTCACCGTTGGCTTGCTAATTTGCAAGATGCCAAAGCGGCATGTGAATCCAAGTCAGGCGAATATGGTGGATGAGAATGTGGACATGATTGCGATGGTGTCTGATGTGTGTGCCATGATCTCTGAGGTATAACCTTGGTAGTGACATACAACAGTGGTGGTGGAATTGATACTGGGCAACTCGTTCATGTGTGTGCTGATAAGAGTATTTTACCTTTCAAGAGCGGTTGACAATGGAGAGAAGCTGTACATGGACAACTCTGCAACTGCTGATATCAGGCGTGAAGGAGGATGTTATTTTGAAGTGGAAATCCGAGGAAAGAGTAAAGTTGACTAATGTCTTGTATGTTCCGGAGATTCGCAAGAATCTTGTGTCCGGTTGGCTTTTAAACAAGTTTGGTTTTTTGTCTAGTTTTTGAGCCTGACAAGTTTGTCTTGTCTAAGAATCAAATGTATGTTGGTAGGGGTTATGCCATGAATGGTATGTTTAAGCTCAATGTAATGGTTGTCAAGAATGAATCAATAAAATGAACTCTTTGCTTACTGATTGAGTCTGTCTAATGGTGGCCTGATGGTCGTCTTGGACTGTTAATTTTTAATACAATGCCGTCGTTTGATTAAATTTTATAGCATACAAACTGCCATATTGTTTTCTAAATATAAATGTGAAACTTGTGGTTGAAGACAAACTTACATGAACCCTTTCAAATCGGTTAATCTGCGAGCAACCGAACCACTTGATATGATACTCAAAGACATATGTGATTTGAAATCACTACCCCGAAGGGTGGCAATAAAGTACTTTTATCAGTTTATTGATGATTTTACAATAGTATTTGCTATGTTTGTTGTTGAAAAGTAAAGATGAAGCTTATAGACAAGTTTGTTTATACAAAAACGAAGTCTGAGAGTCAACTTTCGGTATGAAAATCAGGTTTGTACGAAGTGGATAGAGGAGGTGATACTGTGGCTCCTTATTTCGATCTTTATGCGCGAAACACATGGAATTAGGACACGATGTTCAATGCTTCCCTATTCACTACGCTCTCAAATGGTATTGCGAAAGGAAGAAACAGTACCTTGAAAGAAATGGTTACTGCCATGTTGATTAGTTCTGGTATGAGTCAGGACATGTGGGGGGAAGCCATTCTGACGGCTACTTATCTTTTAAATAAGATACCTCGTAAAGAAAAAGAAGAGACTCCTTATGAATATGGTATGGGAAGTAAAACCATATATCAATACTTACGAGTGTGGGTTGTTTAGCCAACGGTGGCTGTGCCAACTCCCAAGGCACAAAAAGTTAGACCTAAATTGGTGGGATTGTATATTCATTGATATGCTAAGCACACAACACTGCTTTCGTTCATTGTACATGAATCGTTAAAATCCTGATATCCAAAAGAATACAACTAATGGAATCAATGAATGCTTCCTTCTTTGAAAAAATATTTCCTTGTTTATCAAGGAAACTGGAAGCTATCTAGATTTGATGACAAAGGTGTCCAAGATTAAGAGACAATAAGAGATGATAATGATCTCTAAGATGAGAGACAAGATCAACCGAGGAAGAAGAAGTTTGAACCCAAGAAGGATGCTAAAAAGGGCAAGAACGAACGAATATCGTTTTTGGACCCGATTTGTTTCTTTTTATGTAGTAATGAACCCACATCTTACCGAGAAGCGGTAACTTCCTCGGAAGGGAAACAATGGAGAGAGGCCATCAAAAGTGAAATAGAATCTATTTTACAAAACCTTACGTGGGAGCTCGTGGATTTACTCTTGGTTGCATAGCGCTAGGATATTAAATGGATTTTCAAGAGAGATGAAAGCTTGATGGCACGTTGACAAATTTATTTCAAGATTGGTAATCCAAGGGTTTAGCAACGTGAAGGTTAGACTACTTTGATACTTATTCGTTCGGTTAGCGAATATCCCGATTCTAGAAAACTAATAATGGCTATTGCGTCATTAAGAAAATTTTGGAAATTCACCAAAATGGATGTTGAAAAACGGCTTTTTTAACCGGAGTTATAGAAGAAGAAATATTATATGAAACCAACACTGAGGGTTTCATAGCTTCTGGACAAGAGGGCAAGGTTTGTAGACTTGTTAAGTCGTTGTATGGCTTAAAGCAAGCTCCCAAACAGTGGCATCAAAAGTTTGACCCACACCATATTAGAGAGTGGATTCAAAATTAATGAATGCGACAAGTGTGTTTAAGTGAAGGAAACAAGTGTGTGGTATGTAATTTGTGTATGTTGTCGATTGATATGCTTATCGGGTTGCAGTAACGACAATGATTATTAGATCCACTAAAGACATGTGAAATCAAAGTTTGACATGAAGGAATATGGGTTTGGTGATGTGATCCTTGGAATAAAGATCATACGAACTCTGATTGGGACTTGTGTTAAGTCAAGCACATTACGATGGCAAAAATTCTTAATACTAATAATGCTGGGGGGATTCCGGCCAAAGCTAGAAATCCAATTGACACCCGGTCTGCATATATCTAAAATAGAGGCTTAGGTGTTGCCCAATTAGAGTATTCAAGGATTATTGGCATGTTAATGTACTTGATGACAGGTACCCGGCCTGACTTAGCATATGCAGTTAGTAGGCTAAGTAGGTATACGAGTAATCCAAGTTATGGACATTGGAAAGCTATAACGAGGGTACTTCATTACTTGAGATACAGTCGTGATTATGGACTGCATTATGACAGACATCCTGCTGTTATCGAGGGATACAGTGATGCAAATTGGATATCTGACATAAAGGAATTCTTGATCGACTAGTGGCTATGTGTTTACATAGGAGGGCTGTGATTGTATATCTTAGAAGTTATTCCAAGCAAACTGTTATAGCTAAGTCACGGTGGAATCAGAATTTATCGCGCTAGATAAATTGGGAAGAAAGAGGCGGAATGGATACGTCAATTCGTTAGAGGACATACCAAAGGTTGGCCTAAAAAGATACGGCCATTTGTTATACATTGTGACAGTTAAATCGGTCATGGGAAGAGCTAAAAGTTCAATGTATAATGGAAAGTCCATACAGACATATCCGTGTCGAATAACTCCGACACGACATTCTAACTCTTCAACAGGAGTTATCTCAATTGACTATGTGGCGTCAAAGGATAACATTGCGGATCCGTTTACAAAAGGCTTAAGCAGAGAGTTAGTTAGTAAGTCGTCTAAAGGAATAGGACTAAAGCCCTTGAAGGAATGAGTTTCTATGAAGGAAAACCTAACCCAGTTGACTGGAGATCCTAAGATCTGGGTTCAATAGGACAACCTAATCATATAAATGTGAGGGAAGTCACGTCAATATAGGGTGTTACTTAAAATTGTAACATCCTAGTCCATTCCTATAACAAATGTGACTTGTTGAGGTTAAACACATGGCTTTAATGATTTAGGATGAAATCACAAAGCATAATGATTCAAGCTGAAATCGCAAAATATATGTTTTTAATGATTCAGGATGAAATCACCTATGTAAGAGAGAAGTAGGGTCGCTTCGAAGGGAATTATGGGGGGCTCAATTCAAAAGAGCTCTTGCAGAACCAGGCTAGTGTTCATGACCATAACGAGCATGACTATGAGGACTTAACAAGGTCAAAGATAGTCTTGTGTGAGTGTGTATTGTCATCTACGTAAACAGATGTTGAGTTCAAGGACATCCCTCACTCTCTCTCTCTCTCTCTCCCTTTCTTTCTCTCCCTCTCTCTCCCTCTCTCTCTCCTCCCTCTCTCTCTCTCTCTCTCTCTCTCTCTCCCTCTCGCTCTCTCTCTCTCTCTCTCCCCTCTCTCTCCCTCCCTCTCTCTCCCTCCTTCTCTCTCCCTCCCTCTCTCTCCCCCTTTCTCTCTCCCCCTCTCTCTCCCCCTCTCTCTCTCCATCCCTCTCTCTCTCCCCCTCTCTCTCTCCCCCTCTCTCTCCCTCTCTCTCTCCCTCTCTCTCTTTTCCCCCCCCCCTCTCTCTCTCTGGTGAATGAGATATCGAGTCTCAAAGAAGGGAAGTTGGAATGGAGAAAATTGGTTAAATTTTTGAGTTAATAACAGCAAATTAATGGTGTTTTTGACATGACGATATATTAGCAATATTGGGTTTATATTTTGCAAATTAATGAGTCATTGACATTAGACTATTGATTGATTTTGTAGATAAAGAGAATGTGTCTCATTGACTAACAATTAATTGGACTGATTTGCAAGATAATGATCTTTGATTGACAATTAATTGCTTAGTTATGATTGGCAAATTAAAGAGAGGAGTACCAGCATTGATTGCACCATAAGCAGATGGAGTGTGTACAAAATAGATGACAACTGACTTAACCAATATCCAAACACATCAAGAAAAACACACAAGAGAAAATAACTCCATTAATAAGTTTTCCTGCAAATCGTTTTTATCAGAAAGCACTCAAGTTTCCGTAATTTTTCAGGCAAGTATATTCACGTCCGCTGTACAACAGCCCTTTGAACGTTGTACCCCTGGGTCGAAACAGACGGCGAATCATTATTAAGGGAAGTGGTGTCCAAAACACGTGCCCTCGTTACCATGAACCTTTTACTGATTTACTTTATTATTGATCATTCATAGTGTCTGTCGTCTTTCTCTATCTACCCCCATTCTGTCTGTTATATTTTCTGTATTTATTTCTGTAAAATATATTGTTAATTGTAATCCTGAATTTTGTTATAATAAAAAGTGGTACATGTTTCCCTACATATGAAACATTATACATCTATTTATTTCCGTTCATGTTTTCTTGTTTTACAAAAACGTTCCATTACCAAACAAAATTTAATATTAATCTTTCATGTATACATTTAAAATTATCTATCCGTTATTTTCTTCTAAAAAAACCCAAAACATACCATCGGCTTAGTAACTCGTGTATTGGATGAATGTTTTTTCACTAGTAATATGTTTTTAATTTCCAATTAAAAAATATAATATTATTCTTACTAACGAGCAAAACATAGTCTTCACTTTTTCTCTTCTCCCAACGAAACATTATAAAGTTCTTCTCAAATCATTATTCGTTTAAAATATTTTTTGGGTCTACCCTCTAATAGGCAATATCAACTTCTTAAATTGTTTATATATTTAGGTGTAATGCTATTAGAGACAAACGGACAATAAGATGATCTAACAAGAAACAAAAAATGTAAAATAGTATTATTCAAAGCTTGTTCTTAATTAGCTATGTGTATTTTAGTTTGGCAAGAGAGAAATTAAGGCTTTTTCAGGGGAGGAGCTAGAAATGTGGATCGTTGTTTGTAAAGCGTTATCAAGGATCTTGGTCATGTATCGAATTCTGCTTAAAGTTAAAATTTCTATTCAAGCTTTGAAGGCTGCTGATATTGGATCTTTCTGTTCTTTCCACCGAGTAATGGAAGTAAGACTCTAATGTGTTCAATTGAATGAGTTGGGGTATTCCTCGTAGTAGGGAAAGTTAACGTTGATGGAATCTGGAGAGTAATTTTTTTTTCTTCATTTCTGGTATAATAGGCGGAGCAAGGTGGTATGAAATTATTTAAGTGTTAATTTTGGATGTTTTAAGACTACTCTTAGTATTGGTACTGATACTCTTATTTCCCTTCTGACTTTATTCCCAAAGCATGTTTTCGGAAGGTCATCAGGATTGACCTATATGGGTTTGTCCATATAAGGTTTTCGTAGTCTTTTGGTACTATATTTGGCCGGGGATCGTCCCTTTTTCCAAAAAAAAAAATGAATTCCGACAAAACAACCAAAATCCACATTTCGCATAAATTTCCAAGACTCGTTTCCTTCTGTTGACTATTCGAGTATTAATATTTGTATATAAGTATAAATAGTTACCAAAAGTTCACTTTTAGTCTTCAAAATAATTAGTTTAGGCTTACTGGGCCTTGAGGCCCATTAGTAGCCCAAAACATCGTTTACTAGTTTAAAACTCGTTTTAGGCCCATTACTAAGCCCATTTAGAAAATAAGTCCAACGAGAAGTCTACAAAAGAAGCCAAGACTCGCGGATCAAGACCAAGCCATGGTTTGGGCTTAGCTTATTGGGTCGTGGCCTTTTAAGCCCATAATAAGATATCCGAAGCTTATTATTAAGCCGTTAAGATATGTAAGTTATTAAATATCAAAATAAGCTACTACATCAAGCAACAAAAATATGACGAAAGAGGTAAATGACCAAAGTATTTCCTTGGTTTCTTTCTCTAAGCCGTGAGCCATATGATCCTAAAAACCAATCATGGAGCCATATGATATCCGAATCTTATTATTAAGCCGTTAAGATATGCAAGTTCTTAAATATCAAAATAAGCTACTACATCAAGCAACAAAAATATGACGAAAGAGGTAAATGACCAAAGTATTTCCTTGGTCTCTTTCTCTAAGCCGTGAGCCATATGATCCCAAAACCCAATCATGGAGCTTATTTAATATGCTAATAAGCTATTATTTATTCTAGTTTGCAAAATAATCTATCATAATGAGCTTTAAAATTATGACAAGTATAGGTAATAACCAAAAACATGTGTTCTTATTTCCCTTTTTGAGCCGAATACAAATAAGCTATACAAAGCTTTTAAATAAGATAGATAAATATTAAGCTACATAGTATATAAATGTTATTTAACCATCACAACCACAATAATAAAAAGGTCTTTCTTTGCCTTTTTGTACCCATGTTCGAACCAAACAACGACCCTTTTATATTTATTTGAAATTTTAAGCTTTCGAATTTTAATGATCGGACAATACAACTATTATATATGCATCATAACACTAATAAAAGTACAAGAATATTTGAAAAATAGATGACTTACAAAGAGGGTTTTAAAAATGAGATTAAACACTAACCGACAACCCAAACGTTATTTTAATAAACCCACGCCTATTGGAATCAACCTGGAAGTACTCGAACTCTCATTTTTTTTTATCAAAGTTGAAAAAATTATGGTGTTTGTGTGTGTGTGAATTAGACGCAAGCAAAAGGAAAAGAGAGAAACAAAACTAAAGCGTGTGTGAAATGAGGAATGAATGTGTGCATTTGAAAACATATAAGACAATGGCTAGTACTACCAAGGAACCAACTAGCTAAAAAAGTGCCTCATTGCTCCCTAGTGGGGCTCGAAATCAGATAAGCTTCTAGGAGGATCATAGGAGCGTTTTGTCACTTGCCGGGTCCTTAAATGGTCAAATCTCATGATTTAAAATGTGACCCAAAGTTTTCTAGTATTTTTATTGAGTGTAAAAGTGTTTTTCCATGAACTTTGACTATTCACACTATGGGTAGTTAAGTTAAATTGCTTTAAATTTAGAATGGATCATTAACGGACGTGTCGGGACGCGTTGCATGATATTTTAAACCGTTTGCGAGAAAATTTCCCGGAGGTTGATCAAATACAAATATAATAATCTATAATGAGATAATTAAAGAGAATAATAGTACTAATGATTAAGTAGATAATCGACAGAGTACTAAAATCTCGAAAATTGATCGAACCAGAATAGAAAATAATAAAAGTCAAAGGACTAAATTAGGACATTATTAACTAGAAAATCCACAAAGGTTACAAGAGGATAAAGTAGTATTTCATGGTGTATCTTGGAATGCGAGGGGAGCTCTCAATACATAGAGAAATGAGGTAAAGAAAAAAAGGTCAGATTAATTAACATAATTAATCATACAAATTACTCATGAACAAATAGTTAACAAGGTCGTTACACTTGACCCTACATTAACCTTGCTCTAAAAACTCACTAGTACACTTGATGACTATCAATTGTCATTCAAACCAATAAGTTGACCAATTTTTCCAACATCTAATGCCATATCTTTTCTTTTCCTATGCGTTTGCAATTAAAAGAGAATGATATGAATCAAGGTTTCATTCATTTCCCTCCAATATGTATTATTCTAGCCAGTTGAATTTGACAGCCTATTTTTGTGTATAATCCCTTTTACTCTCGTGTCAATCTCATTCAAAATGAGGATCATACCTTCTCAATTCAATTTTGGTTTCAAGATATTGAATTCTCGTTCAAACATGAAATATTCACCAATTTCCTTAGCATTCCTTATCATGGGCAATGTGCCTACTCTGAAGATTGTTCTCTTGTATCCCTTAAAAATAACCGAGAAACTCAAGGACCCTATCACACTAGGATTCTCACTATAGCTGAAATTAATGAGTGTCTCAAAAGAAGCCATAAAAATATCAAATCTTCATTAAGAGACAAAATTCATAAACTTGAACTTAAACCACAACTTAGGATATTCAAAGAAATCATTCGATAACAAGTGTTAAATCTAAGAGAAAACTCAAAATATCTCCTAACTTCCACTTGTCACCTACTCTACTTCATTAAAACATGTCAACCTTACAACCTTACCTATTTCATTGCCAAACACATGTAACATCAGAAATCAACCAAATACTCCTTTGCCATACGACATGTTTCTGACTCGTATCTTTCGATATCTCACTGATTTTGATATCTCGCTGATGCTCATCTACCACTTCGAAATCTTATATATCAATCGATTAGGATAGTGACGAATAAGATGAACCCAATTTCATTTACTTCTTAAAATTTAAACCAAGTTATGTGCTTGTATTTGTAGGATTCTATCTTTTAAGAATGTTGGATTATGTATTTTGAATATCTTATGTTATGTTATTTGGGCAGACGGGGTCACACACATATGCACATATATATCATTCTATTAATATGTGTAATAATATAAGTGTATATTTGTTATATTTATTAATACTCTAACGATAGAATATTTAACAGTCGTTAATTAGTTCGTTTACAAATATTTAACATTAAACCCTTTAATTAATATGAAATGTACATAATACTTAAATAAAGTTAAAAAGTCAACATGGGGGCTTGATTGGGCTTGGGTTAACCGACCAAATACAAGAGAAAAGAAGGGGTGGGCTTTTGACCTAAGTTGCCATAATTAAAGCCCTAATTCCACCCCTATATAAAGAGATCAATTGTGTTCATTTATGATCATCATTTCTCTCTTCTCATCACTATACATGTCCCAAGGAAGCCCCATGTATGGAATAGGAAGTTCATTTTCTAGTATTCGGTATTCCTTAGTTTGAGACACTAGCATCTGGGTGATATTGGTTAACGTGTAGTGTGGATATACGTAGAGGTCACTTCTTTTAGTAACTTTAAAGGTTTTGGTGTTGCATGTAGTAATACACGTGCGTATTTCAAAGAAGCTCTTGTTCCCCCGTAGCTTGATTTACTATACGGTACGTTTTCCCATTTATGTTTTATGTTAATTATATTGGCTATATGTGTTCCTATTCTGTTGCGTTGCTCATAGAATATTATGTGTAATATTAAATTATTAGACAACCATTTCTAATAGTAGCATCATGGGCCGTTCATATAGCTTTATAATTACATAAAAAATAGGTTAAAAATGCTTAAAATGCATATTTTCTATACTTTTCTTGGTTTTATGTGTAACCCCTTTAGGGTTTAACTTTTGTGAAAATAATTAAAGACTCCTAAGAGTCACTTAAAATCTAGAAAAAATAATATGGTTTGCAGATTTAAGGGATTGTACACGCTTATTATTTTCTTTGCTTATAATTCACGTTTATTGACTTATTGTTGCTTATTTATTTTCTGTAAATTGTTAACCATGTGTTTACGTGAATGTAAACTATATTTCATTAAACTTAATATGTCTATTATGCATAATTGATAATGTGGTATTCTTATTTGATGCTTAAAATCTTGATACGTCTTGAATTTGCATTAGTGATTAATTATTTTTAAGTGCTGCCTTAACCTTCGCCCATTAAAAAATGATTTCCCAACAAACCGTAAGGAGTAGGACCATGATTTTTTTTGAAAATTCACAACTCCTATAGCTAAAACTTTCATGTTTATTGCAAAAGGGAGACGTTTTTGTTTCCTGCTCGTGGTCCAAAGTTGGAAATTATAATCAATCAACTTTTGAAAATTTCTTGATCACATCAAGTATAGTGACCTTAGTAATTGAGAAATCAATGTATGTGTATCACGTGTTCTAGGATGATTCTGATAACACGTTGGGGGACTTATTTTGGTGTTTGATGCATATATTGGTTGCCTTTTAATATGCATTATATGTCTACTTGTTTTAGTATGATTAATTGTTCGATTTGGTTTTGTTTTATATAAATGTGGTCTTTTATTTACATATGTGCAAAAATGATTTTTGAAAATTAATATGGACTAAAAGAACTTGATTATCACGCTTATTGTATATATATTGATATGTACACTTTGCAAGATTGTGTTGCGATAAATATGTAAACTTGTTATTTCTTGCAACGTTCTATAACGCAGTGGTTTAGTGGTTTCCAAAAGGGAACCAGCGACGGAACAACGCAAGAATAAACATTTTTACCTAAACGTTTTAACAATATTAAAAGTACGTCGTAATCATTACTAGGGTTTGATTATTTCCAATGGAGATTTAACCTTATCTTGAAAATATTGTAAATGTATCAACCCTAAGTTTATAGATCACATGTGAATTATAAAATATAAGGGTTGTTTTTATACATAGAAATTTAAAATGAATACAACTGATAGTTTTATAAGGATGTATGCATTCTTCTTTATACACAATTTTTTGGTACACTTGTTTTTATCAAAAAATTTATACCCTTTTCTAATTAAGTCATTTGCTATCCAATGTGTGAAGAAAACTTGCATATTTTCTTTTACAATTCTTGAGATGTAGGTGAATTACAAATCCCAAGATGTGTTTTATACACTAAGCGTGAGACCCAATGCTATTTAACACAAGTTCTTAATTGGATGACTTACATTGAGTTAAGCTGGTGAGACCTTAACCCGAGGCATACGATGAGGAAAAACATGCCAACTTGACAATGTTATTTCGAATAATATTGGGTTGATCTTGGCATATAATCGTGGATTATAATGCCTTGGGCCCCATACAAACTAAGAGTTGCACATGCAGACAATTATCAACCATCATAACCTTTTAAGTTCATCATTGCTAGCAGATCAATTAATGTGATGATGAAATTTCAAGTTGGATCTTAGACTCTTATTAAATTAATTGTTTATTTTATATAAACATGGGTAGTAAATTTTTAAGAGACTGTCTATCGAAAATACTAATATTTTCTGAACTTTTGATTATTTTGTAGATGGTTGTTGTCCAAAACATAAACAATTCGATTATTAGGTCAATTCTCCATAGTGAGACACTTACAGGTTCTAATTTCACAAACTGGCATGGCAACCTAAGGATTGTTCTTCAGTATGAGAAAAAGCTAAGATTTGTGGAACAACCTATGGCACCAGCTCCTAATCTTGAAACTGCTGACGAATAAATTATTGACAAGTACTATGACTCGGTCAATGTTGAATAAAAGGTCACATGTCTTTTGCATTCGAGTATGTCTCATAACTAAGGATGACTTTGGAAAAATTCAATGCATATGACATTTTTGAAGAACTAAAATCAATGTTCGAAGAGTAAGACTAAACAGGAACTGTTTCAGTCAAAGCCATTCATGCTTGCAAATAGCAGGATCATCAGTCGGTAAGCTCCTATATCTTAAAGATGAATACCTACTTAGACACTTTGGTAGGCCTTGGCTTCCCTATGCCTAATGAATTTGGTGTGTCTTATTTTGAACTATCTCAACAAGGACTATGATTTGTTCATTTAGAACTATAATATGCATAGCATGGGAAAGACGATAGTTGAGCTACATGATATGCTTAAGCTGCATGAAAAAGGTATTTGTGACAACTGACAGGTTAATATTATTAACTCATCATATTTTATTTTGAACGTATACGTATCCATTTTAACCTAAAACCAGAAGGTTATCCTGTATATTGCAAGAAATGTCTATGTCTATGCACTGGCTTTAGAATAAGTTTGGTCTACATCAACCACATACCATATGACTTAAATATACAAGTTTTATAAGCCTACACATTTTATTTTACCAGTTTACGTAAATCGCTCACTTTTCATAATTTCATGCATGTATGCATACATAAAGCTTCACCACTCTATCCTATACATACTTATATAACTATATACATATACTAATACTCATTAATACAAAAATTTAACACAAAACCTACTCTAATCCTCACTCAAAAATTGCCCCCCCAATGAATTCTCTAACACATCACTTCATGTCTTATATGCCTACCATGAAACCCTTGGATAATACTTCAAATTACCATATCTTCTCCATAAGTCAAACCTTGATATTCCCCCTACTAAACATCTCAAAACCCACAAAATTTATGCATCCCACCCTCCTTTTTGGTCCTCTTGGATACCTCAAATATAAATTTGACCCTAACCAAGAAAACTATCTAGTCACTTACACCTTTTATCCTAGAAATAAAACTCCATTTCATCCTTATTCCTCACATTTAAACAAAGATAACACTCACTCTTTCTCTCCCATTTGGTCCATGACACAACAACAACAACAAAGAATAAGAGAACAAGTTTTGGGTTATAAACATTTTTAAAGCTTGGGTTATAATTGCATAATTAGGGTTTCCACTTCGGGTTGCATTAATCACAAGTTCATACTCATTTTTACATCTTACATATCAGGAATTACATTTTGAACATGATGACGGTTTATTCAAACTCCTTTTTGTATATTTAAGTTATATGTCTTATTCTTGTATGTTTTTTATTATAGCCCATCAACTATGCAGAAACAACAAACAAAAATTCTTGTGAGATGCTTGCTATACTTTCCTCTATTCATCTCAGTGATGTCCATGTTTAGAGCCTACTTTGAACACCACCATGAATTTAGTGAATTTTATAGGCACTTATTTCAAGTTGGCTTATTGGTCATATACGAAGTAGGGACGTTAGCAATATATGTTTTTGGTAAAGGTGTTGGATCAAACATGGTTGGGAAGATCGGCCTATTGAAGCTTTTCATGTTCTTAATCTGGCTTGAAGTTTGTATATTTATCGATTTACCTGATTTTTTGTATATATGCATTTCTGTTTTAATCCTATGTGGGCCCCCGAGTTTGATTTGTTCTACGCTACCTAAAGCTTTTGGGTTGTCACAACTCTGATTTGGTTTGCTGTGAAACTGATTTGGGAGTTTAAAGGGTTTAAGCTACACGCTGAGATCCTCTAGTTTCAGTTTTTTTTACTAAACTACTTCTTGATATTTGACATTATGTGTTTCTTTTGTAGCTAAAACAAGGTTGATTTTGTTATTGTTTATTTTACAGCTTAGATTATAACTTCATTTAGCTTAATACATGTATGTGTGACTAAGTATGTGTATCTAATAAGTTATTTAGTGCTAAGTAGTAACGAGCTATTTATTTGGTTGGTGGGGGGTTTCTTCGGGCTACATTATGGGTGGGGGGAGGTAGGGGCAATAGTTTGGACGTTGGAGACTTTGAGTCTTTAGTTGCCTTTTGTCAATTTGTCTTCTCACACATATGGTTTAATTATTTTTATTATTATATGCATTTTTTTATAATTTATGCGTGTAATAACAAAAGTTGTAATAGAAAAAATATGTTTTAAGGAATTTGACCTTGAGTCTACCTAAGTTTCGTGTGGGTTGAGTTGTTGTGGGTGTGGGTGTTTGTCCGTGTGGGGATTTTTAGTTTGGTGTTGTTGGTGAGGGGGTTATGAGTGTTGTTGTGGTTGTTGGTTGGTGTGGTGGGTGGGTTGGTTGGGGGGGGGGGGTTTTGAGTGTGGTGTTTAGGGGGTGTGGGTGGGTTGGGGGGGGTTTTGTTTGTGTTTAGTTTTATGCGTGTGTTTGGTGAGGAGGGTGGGTGTGTGTGGATGTGTGTGGTATGGTGTGATTTTTTTTTTGGGTTTGTATGGTTTTTTTTATTTTTTTATTTTTTAAGTTTGTTTAATTTTTTTGTTTTCTTTTAAAAAAATTTTTTTTTTTTTTTTTATTAAATTCGTTTTTTTTTTATTTTATTTTAAGCGATATTAATTATAAATAAACAAAAAACAAAATCTACCATTTTTAGCCATTTTAATATTTTCATTATTTTTTTTTTTTATTAAATTTTTATTATTATATTTTTATTTAAAACTCTTCTTTTTTATTTAAATATTTTTTAATTTTTTTTTTTTTTCATTTTTATTTTATTTTTTTAAAACAAATGGACCTGTTTAATTGTTTCAATAATATCAAATATAAGAAGTAGTTTATGTTCATAATATAGTTTAGAAAAGTGTTTAAGTAAGTAGTTAGTTTAAGTCAAAATAACAAACTGAAACTACTTCCTATCTGAAAAACTTTTTTTAAGAGGATCTTAGGGTGTAGCTTAAATCCTTCAAACTCCCAAATCATTTAACAGAAAACCAAATCAGAGTTGTGACAACCTAGAAGCTTTAAGTAGCGTATAACAAATCAAACCCGGGGCCCCACATAGGATAAAAACGTAAACGCATATATACATAAAAATTAGGTAAATCAATAAATATACACTCTTCACGCCAGATAAGGAACATGAAAAGCATCAATACGCCGATCTTCCCAACCAAGTTCGATCCAACACCATTAGCAAAAAGGTATACCGCTAACGTCCCTACTTCAGATATGACCAATAAGCCAACTTGAAATAAGTGCCCTTAAAATTTACTAAATTCTTGTTTGTGTTCAAAGTAGGCTCTAAACCCGAACATCACTGAGATGAATGGGGCAAGCATCTCTTGAGAAAAATTTTGTTTGATGTGCCTGCATACATGATGGGCTACAATAAAAAACTTACAAGAATTAGACATATAACATAAAGATACAAAAAGGAGTTTGAATAAACCGTTATCATATTCAAAATTAAAACTAGGCTAAGCATCAAAACAAAAATTACCGGATAATGAATTTCAAATTCTTCTTTTTCAACTTTTTTAAGATAGTCATTTCCATGCTTTTTTTATAGTTTGCAAAAGATAAACACATACAACAAATTTGAAAGCCAAAGTTTTTAGGAACACGATCCATTTGCCGACATTGCATCACTTCCATTGTGGATGTTATGTGTTCACTATAACTTCTACTATATTGAGAAAGGTTTCGTTTATGTTATTGTTAAATGGTATTTTAGACATTTGGTAGATATGGGGCTTTTATGTCAGAGACTCGGAGTACATCGGTATTTATGGCGAGGAGAGAGTGATATTGAGCAAGTAAGAGGAGTGTAATTTATACTTTATCATGTTGGTTAGCTATTGAGTAAAATGTATCCGTGTCGATGTTTTCCCTCAATGTAATTGGTTGTCTTCATTCGCGGAGATGATTAAGAACAGATGATGAGGCTTCTCTTGGAACATGTGTGACATGTGAGTTTCCTTCTTTCTGGTAAAAAAAGAGAGCACATCTTTTCTTTTTCTTTTTTTTGTTGCTAATCTATGAATTCAATCTTCAAGTAGTGTGTTCTCGTTTAGCCTATGTGGGAGATGCCAGTGAACAAATGAGCAATTCGTTGCGAGAGGGTTCTAAAAATAGGCGGTATGTGAGAGAGTTCCAGTAACCCAGTTCACTTCTAAGAATTGACATGATAACTAATTAGTCCATCATGCTTTACAATATAATCCTTAAGGTCTGTGTTGTAACCCTGTACCTACTCAAAGATGGCCTCGGGCATTGTGGCTTAATCTGATCATTGAGCAGACATGATAAAACTACGGTGTATTCATGTCTGCACACCCAAATGCGTACATATGAATATGTACACAAGTTCATAAATAATATTGATCTGATAAAAGGATTATAAAGCAGGTTCTGACCGGGCTTTCTGCCATGGAATTATATGCCTTGGACACATATGAAACCGAAGTGTACGACAATAGGATTGTTGATGTTTCTTTTAGGTATACCACTTTTACATTCATATCATCATATTGCATGAACTCAAAGTTCAGAAGGATTTTACCCTTTGAGTATATGAAATTTCTTCTAGAAATTATTCACATTTTCTTTTTCAAGCATATCATGAGATAGTTCTGATTGTATATGCATGTTACCTCTGAGGTCTTGCAGGCTTACATATATGTTTGGGGCAACAGTACCGATACTAATTTATATGTTAACTGGGATTTTGAGGTAAGCTTTCTATAGCTATATTAGTGAACGCATACTTTTGTTGACGAAAACCTATGATCTTTTTCTGAGACTTTATTGGGAATGGCATATTTCCATCTTTTTTCAAGACATACATATATATGTTTGACAGGATTTTCAAGAGTCGAAGTTGAAAGATTGTGTGGAAATGACCAAGGACATTGTCAAAGAACCCGAAATTCTTCTTGTATTCAAGTCAATTAGTGCTTGACTACCTCTTGCAGATGTTAATATCGTAAGCCAAACAAGCTCCTTATGTTAATATTCTAAGCAACACATGTAAAGTCTGTTACGATCTGTACTGATCTTCTAATGTTTTTTCCCGAGCGCGCAACCAGATTAGCAATTTGCTGATCTTGATCATCTCGTTGTGATATATACGGATACGTTATGCTGTAATTTTTGGCTCTTTAACCATGGAGTTAGGGACTATGTCGACTAGTGTTAGTTTGCGATTTTGTTATTTTATGCTATTGTTACCTTGGGATCCTTCTGATATATGCAAAGTTAACATCTTTTAGTTTGGTTTTTGATTTTATATATTCAATGCTAGCTTTCTTTTTCTAAGTTGTCATTTAAAAATAATACGCAGGTCTTGATGTATTTTTTCTGAGAATTGGGTCTGCTATATAAGTAGAGTAGCCTCAAATCTTTCGTTAGTTCTAAGTTTCAAATTATATAATTGCCAACTCATGGTTTTTGGTAACTTAATCTATGTTCGATGCCTTATGCAGGTGGGATGTTATTAGAGTGACAATTCTGGCATTTTTTGGAAGTCTTGAGGTGTTCCTTGAGGTAAATCAGGTTTCTCTTATTGCATTTTCACGTAAAAACGGTTGTTTCGAAATGTGTTCGGCATCGTATTTCAGTTATGCCCGAAGGCAATATATCAAGGACGTTGGTTTCATGGCCGGTTTGAACCCACAGTTGGTTTCATGGCCGGTTTGAACCCACAGTTGGTTTATGTAGTATTCTAAGGGTTCCTGATATTCGGAATTCTCATATCCCTATGTGGTTTCCTATCTGCTGGTGCACTGATTATTCAGTGGTTTTATTCAGGGTAGCTTCGTTGCGTGTTATGGGATTATGCAGGACTTCTTCGATGAGTCTCATGAAAATGAAGATGTTCATGCATTTTTGCACCAGGTTCTGCATTATTGCCTTTTTAAGCTTTGATTTATCAGTTTTGGAGCTGTTTTTTATATGTTTTCTGCTACTTGTATGGTTTCTGGTTATTGCAATTGGGGAGGCCAGGCTTGGTTTTACAAGGGTTTCGATCAGTTGGTTATAGGGTTAGCCTTGACTCTTTCACTCTCTGCTATTTCTTCCTGGTTTGTAGTGCCCTTTTCTGCATTGGTTCTCCTTGCACCATTTCTTGATATGGATTGTCTGATGGATTCTTATCTTCTTATCCAGGAGGGTTTTGCTTTTGAATTTAAAATCTGGACTACCTTTTTTGACATCAGTTGGTCTATAGGTGCTGATATTTGTATGATTGCTGATCTTGCTGTTTGGACACGTAAGTTTTATGCAGTTTATACCCGTTTTTGGAATATTTGGTTTAACGTTGTTACAGGTTTTTGGACGTGTAATAGAACCTTCAACATTGATACTGATACTGATGATATCATTATTAAAAAGAAGTTCAGTATTGTTGATTCAGGGAAGTTTGTTTTGATTGTCTGCAAATGGGGTGGACAGTTTTATGGTTTTGCTAAGGGTGTTTGGAATAATTTTAAAACTGTGAGCAGATTGGTAGATATTAGTTATCAGGGTGTTTTGATAGGTCAGTGTATTATGATCTTTCATTATGCAACTATCCATAAATATCAGTTATTAGGGTGCTTGGGTTATGGGTCATATCGGGTTGTGGTTTATCCACATGTTTTCTGCACTCTTTTTCCTTTCCAAGGTTTCATCCCACAGGGTTTTACTTGGAGAGTTTTTTAATGAGACAGACTTTGTGGATAATCTGTGCCGTGATTCTCACGTTGATCTTATGGGAAATCTTGTTCCGCTACTAATGATCTTGGAGATTGGGCATAGGTGTGATGACTTTGAGTATATGGTTCTGCTTTAGGACATCTAGAGTTTTGGGTGTCTGTAGTCCTTGTTTTGTATTAGGAGTTTTAGACATTTAAGCATATTAACCACGAATTATATGCATGTATAATCATGGTTTATCTATTTAAACAAGTAAATAAGCATAAATAAGCAAAATCACGCAGATTATAAACCATGTTACATAATAAGCGTATCGGATCGAGTAAAAACTAAACATATTTATTTTTCTAGATTTTAGCTCACTCTTAGGAGTCTTTATTTCACAAAATAAAACCCTAATCGGGATCACACATAAAAAGCAAGAAAAGTATCATAAATATGAGTTATTTAAGTGTTTTTACCGTTTTTTATGTAATTATAAAGCTATATGAATGGCCCGTGATGCCACTGTTGGAAATGGCTATCTAATAACCCTAATATTACACATAATATTAAACGAGCTATGCAGCGAAAATAAACACATACAGCAACAATACCTAACATAAAAAACATAAAAGGAAAAACGTACCAAGTAGAAACCAAGCTACGTGAAGAAACGAGAGCTTCTTGGAAAACACGCATGTGTGTTAAACATGCGAAATCAAAAACCTTCAAGTTGCTAAAATAAGCAATCTCTACGTGTATCCACACTACACGTCAACCAATATTACCCGAATGCTAGTTCCACAAACCAACAAACGAAGAATACTCGAAGTAGTTGAGCTCAAACACCTTTCCCGACGGGATTTAAATACCTAGGTAACTAGTTTAGCCACGAGTACGCAGCGGATAAGACCTAGTAATAGCATATGGTTAACACAAAATAAAAGGTAAATAGAAACGCGTACCTTTTGATAATTTGATCAAGAAAACGAAACAAGCAATTAAAGTAAATTGCCTCTACGGTTGCTCACACAGTCACGTCAACCGAACACGTTAAGTTTGCTAGACTTAACTTCACAAACAAACACCCTTGTGTATTAACCGAATACCAAACGCATCACTTGAGTTTGTTACCGAAAAACTGGATCACCACATTAAGGTCAACAAAGAAAACCCTAATGTAACCGAATATCCAATAAACTCTTTTATACTAAATTCGATAAACCTGCAAAACAACCTAACTAGAAACCCCTTTTCTTGCTGCTGTATTGCGTGATCCAAACAGAAAACCAAAATCAAACTTGCTAATCTTTCGAACCTGTGAAGCACGATCAACACAGTAAACCCTTTAGGGTTATGCGAACTAGATCAACCTGTTGGAAGGAAACCGAAAACAGAAAACCCTAGTAGTGGTTTGATGAACTTCGGCTGGAAAAAGAACCAAGGAAAACTGAAACTATTTTGAGGTCTGGAAGATTTGTGTATGCGTGAATGAATGAGTTAGGGTCAAGGGTTTATATAGCCCTTGAATCCTACTCAAGATAAACTAGGAAACAAGTCCTAGTTTAATCACAATACTCCTTTTCTTTTCCTTATCTAAAACCGGCTCCTGGATACTTCAAGGAATATGCTATTCGGTTCCAGCTTTAAGACATCATAACAATTATATCTTAATCAGTTTTAGTCCTTTTGGTTTGTATATTATCGTTTGTGAAGTGTAGAACGTATTCTTCGTGTATTAACGTGTGTGCCCCCAATAGGCTCACATATTCGTAATGTATTTGTGCTAATACGACTACCATAATCCAACAGTTGGATACTTGGATTGAACATAACATGCGATGAATATGGCATTTGGAAATCATATAAACAAGGAACCGTACATATCTTTCTCTGACGGGATTAGGTACTGTTGTATTTGTTGTTGATATACAGTGTATCTTCACCTTCGGATTTCGGACAGACTTTGTTATCAAGGTTCATAATATGATTCTTCTTCACCTATGCCAACTTCCATCCTTGAGAACCTTTGTACCTTCCTCAACGTAGCTTCAAGAAATAACCCGTGTTATAAATTCTCGGGCCGGAAAGAAAAGATTTGTAAAAATTCTAGTGGTACTTGCTCTAATGCACAAAAGTGTAACAGTTTAACCATTTCTCACCAATGGAACACCTTATAGTTATGGTTAGTCCAATTTTCTGCTTCACTTAATTTATCATGCAGGCATATATAGTTTGTCAATTTGAGTTTCTTAATGAACGAATATTCTCGAAAAATCCCGATACTATCCGCAAGGGTCGTATCATAAGCTATGACGATGATGTTCGAATAATGAAATGGAATACGAGGTAAAGTTTGGTTTATATAGGATCCTCGTTGGCTTGGAATGGGTAGGGTGAAGTTTGATGAGACAACTTGGTTTGTTACTTTAAATTTTATCAAGTACAGGTAATATTTTTCTTTATTGTTTTGTTTGTTTCATTTTTATAATTATATTTTATTATAAAAATGCAAAATAAAAAAAACACAGCAAAAAATATAAAGTTTGATAAATTAAAAATATTAACAAAAAAATACGAAGCAAGAGACTTTTAAAAAATTGTATTGTCTTATTAATAAAGTTGGTAAAACTATAAAAAAAATGCGAAACATAAATTTGACAAATAAAAATAATAAAGGTAAAAACATATTTAACAAATAAAAAATAATAAGTAATAAATGTAAAAACATATAAAATTTGACAAACAACATGTATCTTCCACATAATTTAGAAGTTCATATGAGTGTTGCTATTTAATCATTTTTTAGTGCACACAAGTCTACTTCGGTAGTATTTACACAAAATTTTGCATTTTGAAGCTTATGAAAGCGCATTTTCGTTGTTTATTTGGCAATGGTCATATGCGGATCATTATAAATCTTAGTGAGAAAATGTAAAATTCACCAAGTTTTGGGAGCAACTACGTGAGAAACTCACATATGTGAGTTGTGATAAATGGTGGGCTCCCTCTCTTTATATATATATATATGGGGACTTTCTTTTCAGAACCATTCTTACACAGAACCACCAAAAACATACATGCATGCCTTTTAAAAATAAAAATAAAATACATGAAAATCATCAATAATCGTAAGAATCCACCTATGTTCTTCAGTATCATCATGAACTATTCCTCTTCTTTCACAAAAACCTTGCACACGGTCGCAATATTGTTGTTGCACGCCTTATAAGAACATACATGCACACCTTCAAAGAAAAATTTTGTATTTCCAATTTCTTATCAAATTCTTTAGAACAAATATGTTTTTTTAAAACATATATGCTGTTTTTTAGAACATATGTGCAAAAATATAATTATTGAAGGCGTGCATGCATGTTTTTGGTGGTTCTGTCAGTTCTCGCACTAAGAATGGTTCTGAAAAGAAAGTCTCACTATATATATATATATATATATATATATATATATATATATATATATATATATATATATATATATATATATATATATATATATATATATATATATATATATATATATTGTATTTTAATTAGTTGTGAGTGTATGTGGGTATATAGTTGGGTATATTTTATATAAAGTTGGTATTTTAATGAAATGTGAGTTTTAGTGGTAAGGTAAGTTCTTATTACGGTTGAAAGGTGAGTTGTAAGGTGAGTTTTATTTGGAGAGAGAAAGTTAATGTGACGTTGACGTGTCAGGTGGATTTTTCACCACCACTCCGTCCAGCCTAAGGGAGAATGTAGTTGTGATGTATATAGCTCATATGGTCATGTTTATAGCTACACCGGTTGTGTTTAGACTTCAGATATCAACTTGTAGCACATACTTTTTTTTCTTCTAAAAGGCATGCATCTTATAATTTATGCTCATGAAGAAAAAAATTACAGTACTATCGGTGTATCAACTTGTGTGATCATCAATCTTATACAAAATTGTTACTGTATTAGGCAAGTGTAAAATCAATCGTGAAAGCTTTTATTTTTGTAAATTTGCATAAAATACATTAAAGTAGCTCGCGTTTTGGAGTGCTTATTCAAATTACTTATAGAGGTAGTTTGGAGTACTTATTAAAACTTTTTATAGGGCCGTTTTGGAGTGCTTATTTAAATTACTTACATGGGCTGTTTGGAGTTCTTATTTTAACTACTTATAGGGTTGTCTTGAAGTGCTTATTTAAACTACTTATACTAGCAAGGTACCCGCGCATGTGACGGCGGGTACCATGTGACTATTTTGCGGCGAGCAAATGTTATTCGGTTAAACGTTTTTCTAACAACAAGTGTACAAATGAATGAAATTTTAAATTAAAATAACTTTAAGCAATAACAATGCAAAGTATTTCATATCTAAATAAACATAAGGCCCGCACGAAAGAAAAGAACATAAGTAGCATCTTTGAAACACATGTTAAAATAGACAGGTACCCGCGTGTTGCGGCGATGGGTTCCCGTATAATTAAATTTTTCGGTGAAGGGCTGGGCGAGGTTCAAGGGCCAGAAGAATCTTGGATGGGTGAATGTATTGTGTGTGAAGTATTATTAGTTTGTGTTGTAACTTTTTGATTCTTTCATAAACCATATTAAGATTTTATAATTGACATTTTAATGCATATTAATAAATTTTTTTCAGTTTTATAGTATGTTACAAGTATTGATATGGTGATTACATATTTTTTTCCCATTAAATCAGTTATTTATCATTAATATGATGGTTACAAGTTTTGAGGATCAAGTAGAGAAGACTTCCTTTTTATAGTAATGTTTTTTGTCTTAAAATTTTTAAGACTTTCTTCTACACAAAGTCCTAAATGCATTATAATGTGGTGGAGATAGGATGTTTGGAGTGTTTATAATAACTAAACACTTCAAACATGTAAATTCATTTTAGATTTTTCAAGAACCAAGTTCAACTTAAAATTTTCAAATACATAAAT
The DNA here is from genome assembly GCA_026074375.1 of Tanacetum coccineum. NCBI lineage: Eukaryota > Viridiplantae > Streptophyta > Magnoliopsida > Asterales > Asteraceae > Tanacetum > Tanacetum coccineum. Next base: position 10,808 of record BQNB010027375.1, on the reverse strand, counting down.
TAGCATAGCAATTTCATACAAGAGTTGAGAAAAATTATATAAGTTGTGCATATGTAAATACGAAAAGGAAGAAATACAATCAACTATTACGCATGGCGGATGGCTTTTTAATAAAACGTCAAACCGATTAAATGGGTCAAAATTTGATGAAAGGTTTGTTAAACAAATCATAAAACTTGAGAAGCCATTGTATTACTTTAGTTCACATTACTACTTAAGAATATATACATGGAGCATTAAAGAAATAAGAGATTAGATTGATACCATAGTTTATTTAAAAAGTAAATATTTACACTTTACCTCATTGCTTTTATGTTTTTTTTAGGAAACTAGCTGGTATTTAAACCGATGTCAAGTTAATATAGCTCAAAATGATTGGCTAAACATGTAATAAGATGTGGGTTTAAGTTAAGAGATAAATGTTAGACAAATGTATTATATGCGAATGAAAGGTTTAGCTTGGTGTAAGTTTAGTTTTAGTTTTAAATAAAGTTGAAAAAAACCATCGTAACTTTATGTCCTATGAATATCATACATGTATAAAATTACAGGGATATTGGTTATATTGAAGTAGGGGTGAGAAAAAAACCGGTTGCCAAACCGGAAACCGGTTCCAACCCGAAAACCGAACCGGTCAAACCCGGTTTTGACCAAACCGGTTCCGGTTTTTGGCCAAACCGGGGGTTTGGAACCGGTTTGGCTTTTTTCGACCGCCACCGGTTTGACCACCGGGTTTTGGAACCGGTTTTTGGAACCGGTTTGGACCCGACCCGGATTTTTTAGGATAAAAATGGGTCCCGGGAATTTACTTTATCAGATTTTCTTATCTATTTAGATTTTCTTGTGGATAACTGGATAGGATAACTGATTTTCTTATCCTATAAATAAGGGTGTTGTATTACAACTTAAATCACAACTTACATTACATACAATCCTTCTTAAGCAAAAAAAAAATACCACCTCACTGGCAAGTAATCCGCCTCATAGGCTCTGCTATCTAACCGGTTGTGCGCTTCAACATGTGCAATGGGAATTCGTTGAATGAAATCATACAAACCTCGAAACAATGAAATTTGGAAAGACTTTCAAACATGTGCATTATGTCCATTCTCTCGGTCAGAAAAAAGTCAATGCAAAGCATTGTTTTAATTCTTGTCGGTGGGTTCCAAAACACGACGTTGAAGCATCATAATACAAGTCATCACATTGTTGAAGTATTTAAAGTCGCAGCACGAAAGAAGAATCAGAATCCGGATAAAAGAGGGGCAACGTCCTGAGGGGAAGAGCTGAGGAATTTTCATGTCATCCGGATTATCTTGTGAACAATTCGGGAGGTTGGTGATTCAACGGGGTGTTTTCACTTCTCCTCTGCTGACTACGAGCCAGACATCGCGGTACGCTGGTTCCAGTAAACACATATGAACCAAGATACACTAATGTAGATCGTTCTACTCTCAAAACGTGATGAAATTAAATTAGATGGTGGTTTTGCGGATAAACAAGCAACTATTCGGATGGTTCTTTTGCACCTATTCTTTAATATTGATAAGGTCAAATCCTAACTAACGGACCATATGGTTCGATCCTCAACTAATTGGCCCGGTTTCTTACCATGTATGTCTACGCACATTGGATTGCAACATGTAACTGACAAATGATGAAGCGGGATCATTTCGTTCGAAGAGTTTTCGTACTGCTCAACTCGGTACAAAACTTGAAGTATATGATGGAAAAAGTCTTTGTCATGTATTGGTTTGAAAGAAAAATTATGTCAATTACTTTGGACAATGCCTCAGCAATTAAACACAAGCGCCATGAATAACTAAGCTAAAATAAATCCACACAATGGTGGGGTAGGTGGTATCACTGGTCGTTGTGTTGCAAACATCATTGATAAATTGGCGTTGTTGACTAGCTGGGGTTAAAGGTCCCTTATTTAATCAAAATGAAAGAGTCTTCAAAACAAATGTTAAAAGATTTTTTTCAAATTTGGTGATAAATCAAATTCGCTTATATTTAAAGTCTGTAAAGAATGCAGAATATCCTTGTTATTCACTAATTGGGAAGACGTTGATTACACGATGAACGCCACTTTTGAAATGTTCGGAAAGTGGTTTGAAACAGGAAAATGACGTATGCTCGTATTTTCATGACATTTTGGTCAACATAAGAATGGTAGATGGTTAAAAATATTTCCGGATGAATATTGGGTTACAGATTGAATCGTTTTAAAACCATTACTTGATGTGTTTTCAAAATGCCTACGTTTATTTTGTAGAGGTGTTGTCGCTTTACTACACCAACATCTCATTGGGAATTCACAGATTTTTTTCAAAAGTTGACAATTATCTGATGTAGGGAACTTGAGGGGGGAGTTGTTGTCATGTATGGTTCAACTCAATGAAGAAAAAACTAGAAGTATTTGAAAACATCCATCGATATTTATACTTGGGCTGCCCGCTTTAATCCCTATTTTAATGTTCAGGGGTAGGTACTATAGATTATGTGATAATAAGTAGGGACTTGAAAGTTTGAAGTTGCTGGTTTTGACAAAACTAGCTGGTCATTGGACGGAAGTTGCGTTTAACGAATCTTTACAAGGTTTTTGGGTTATTATATGTTATTATTCATAATATTAGTTACTAACAGACTCTAGCTACAAGTGAGGGGGGGGTTCTTCATCTGGGGTTGTGGGTCGTTGTCTTATGCTCGTTTGCTACACAGGTTTAACTAACATAAAAAAAGAGGTCACTGGGGTGATAATACAATGTCCCCTTTCGAGTATGAGCAATATCTCAAATAAGATTTGGTAATCAGGACTTCAGCCCCAAAGCGACTGGTTGCATCTTTGGATGTATTTGGTGGTTTTTGGAAAGCAAGGAAAAATCAGTTTTCCTGTTCGATCCCGCTTATTGGGCCATGGATATATTAAGTGTCCAAAAGCTTCTTCCCGGTAGCATCTGAATCAACCATTTTCAACAAGTGGTAGGTTGTTGACAATCCGTAAGAACAAGACTAACTCCGGAGCTTTAGAGATGTTGCATATGCTTGAAGGTCACTTGACGTCAAGGAGCGTTAAACAAAACAACCTCTTCTCTTGAACTTACCCTTTAGACTTTGAAGAAGGTGTTCTTTAATGAAGAGGTGCAACAAAATGAAGCCGCTCAATTTCCTTAACAATCAAGAAAATTTGCGTTTAGATGCTGAGTTGAGTAGGCTCTTTGTCTTCAGGAGAACGACGTCGTGTGATTTATATGAGAGCCATAGCGGAGCTGAGATGACCAAACCGGAGAGGACGGTGTCTAAGTCACATGGTTACACTTACTACTAAGTATTGTGTTGTATTTTCCTATTCTATTTGTTGTATTTTCCTTTATGTATTTCCTTTTAGGGTTGTATTTCGTTTATGTAATATTATGGTTTGTATTCAATAAAAGTTGAAAGTTAATCAGTTTATAATATAACAACACCAAAAATTTTAAAAAAAAAAAAACCGGTCAAACCGGTTTTAGTGGTTAACCGGAACCGAACCGGTTCCAAACCGGTTCAGGATTTGGGCAAACCGGTTTCGGCTCCGTGTTGACCGAAACTGGTTCCTGTTTGACTCAAACCGAACCGATCTGGTTAACCGATTTGCGCACGTCTATATTAAAGCACAGTTTCAACCATATAATATGTAACTGAACCATATTATCTATATGTCATATCAAAATATTCTTTTAAAAAACTTTGTGTATATTTATTTTGTATACAACTTTTATGAAAATAAATTTAGCATCAAATACAAAAGACCTTATATAAAAAATATTTTGTTTTAGTATAAAACTTATGAGTGAGCAGAAAATCCAAAAAACCTAAACCAAACAAAAAAATGGAACCAAAATAACCTACCAAAACTAAAAACGATGGTTCAGTTATTTGTTTTTCAAAAATCGAAAAATTCGTTTCGGTTACTATTCATACATAAAATGTAATTTATTTACATAATATCACAAATCGATTTATTATAAAAACGTCGTCAACGGTTTCTTAAGACCCCGTGAATTAAATGTCATTTTTTTATGTTGTTAGATTATTTTACTCTTTTCCAAAATGATATATTCTCAAATTAATATACCATAAAAAAATAACTTTATAGCGTTGTAATAATGTATATGCATCGTAAGTTATTATTAATATTTTCTATTTACGGGGATAACATATAATTTGTTTACATAATACCACAAATCGATCTCTTTTAAAAACACTGTCACGGTTTCTTAAGGCCCCGTAAATTCCACGGGTCAATAAACTAGTAAATCTATAAAACCCAGTTTAGAACTAGAATCATTTAGAGTTTTTAGTTTTATATATAGAATGTCATCAATATAGCATGCATGATCAAAAAAGAATTTACGTATCAAGAAATTACAGTGTTAAATCCTTGTGATGACCTTTGTTAGTAAGGTTGTAATTGAACTCAACATTCAGTTAACATTTCATGAACCTTTCAGAAAGAAATTCGTTTATGTTCGTTTATTTATTAAAGGAAAAATTTCACAAATCGTCCCTATGGTTTGACCAAAAATCACAGATCGTCCCTAACTCAAATTAAATACACCAAGCATCCCTAATTTTGAAACTAGTAACACACACCATCCCTATCGTTAGTTTTGCTAGTTAAGTGTTAACGGACGAGGGGTAAATTGGTCCTTTCGCGTTGAAACTAGTAACACACATCATCCCTATGGTTGTATTTCACTATCTATGTTTAACACCTTCTTCAACACACACCAGTTTCACACACTTATGAACACACCAGTTTCAACACACACCAGCTTCTTCAACACACTTATTAACACAAAATGGAATGTAAAATCAGACATGATAACGCCAATTACAAAATGCCTATTGAATACGGTATGTTTTTTAATCAATTTTGCCCTAATAATAGTATGATGGTGAAATAGTTTTTTTTTTGTTTTTTAATTGTTTTATACTTATTGCATTTACAGAAAAGGATCCTGGTTTGTTTTCCCTAAAAATATACCATGCTGGGAAGTTCAAATACGTGGATGACAAAAGGAAGTATGTAAATGGGTTAGTTGCTTATGTTGATTGGTGTGATATAGATAAGTTTTCTGTGCATGAGATACATGGTGTAATGGAAAAGTTAGGATATGTGAATGTAAAGATAGAGACGCAAAATTTAGTTTTCTCTTATATCTATTATAATCTGGATTTTTTAATAAAAGATGTAACCGTTTCTTATATTAATAAGTATGATTCTTGCTTATTTTTATTTAAAACGTTTCTTATAGAATGGTGAAAATTAATCTCCAATGATGCTTTAATTTGTTACATAAAAAAGAATTATTTGCAAGGTTACAAATGAAGACGTGGTGAAGCGCTACCAAGTTCGATCCAACACCTTTAGCAAAAAGGGTCCCTACTTCGGATATGACCAATAAGCCAACTTGAAATAAGTGCCCATAAAATTTACTAAATTCGTGGTGGTGTTCAAAGTAGGCTCTAAACCCGAACATCACTGAGATGAATGGAGGAGGCAAGTATGGCAAGCATCTCTTGAGAAAAATTTTGTTTGATGTGCCTGCATACATGATGGGCTGCAATAAAGAACTTACAAGAATTAGACATATAACATAAAGATACAAAAAGGAGTTTGAATAACCGTTATCATAAGTGAAAAGTGTTGGGAATCTGAGAGTAGGGGTGAGCATCGGGCTAAAACCAAACCGGACCGGCCTTACCTGACCCGGACCGAAGACCGTGAAGACCAACTCATAAGGACCGATGGCCACTAGGGTCGGTTCGGTCTAATCGAAGCAAATAAACCGAACAACCCGTTAACTAAACCGGTGACACTTACCTCATCGAATAATCACATATTTTAGTATGTTCAATTAGTATTGGGTCAAATACTTGTAATTTCAAACCATAAATTATCTTTTTTGCAGCATGTCATACTTCATAAGCTGTAAAGACTACCAAGGACGTCACAAGTAGTTAAATTATATGGTTGATAAAAGGCGTATCGTAACACGCAACACAACTATTGTGACAATAAAATACACTGTTTGATGGCTGTCAACAACTAATGTAGTTAAACAAACTTATAGTAAAAAGAACAAAAAGTAAAAATGTGCACATGAATGTCAAGCAATAATATCACAAGCATATCATATTCTTTCCATTAACTTGAAATCAAACTCAGAAATAGTTAGGCATGGACAAACACAGGAAAAATAGTCCTTTTGCTAAATCCAAAAATAAAATAACAAAAGAATAGATTAAGAGTGTATTTACCTCGAAAATAGTCCTTTTGCATATTGTGTTCGTCTCTTTAACTCTTAGGTAGTCCATGCAATTTCAATCTTTGAAATAAAAGAGAAAATTGCCCTTCATTCTAAATTGATAAAGCAAGAACCCTTATTAAAACAACAAAGCAAATATAACAATTATGCTATTATAAACAAACAAACGTGATCATGAAAATACATGAGTTATTAGGAGTTTATACCAATAAAATTATGAAAGAGATTAAGAAACACAAACCTTCAACACGAACTATGTATGCATGAGCCTAAACAACAATAACATCAAAAATAAAAAACGCATATCTCAAATGATTCAAATAAAAGTTCAAAGAGATTAAGAATAACATACCATCGAATTTTGAATGATGCAATTTTTTGTTGAATAGTCAATTGAGATTTGATTATACCTTATCATAATGTTTATAGAGTATAGTAGATTCATTAACCTTATCATATTGAGCAAAGGTGGTTTCTATAAACAGCTTCTACATATAAATGTCCCTTCGCTTAGAATAACATTATGTTTTTAGTGGACTCAAATTATCCGCGAAGGAGTGAAAAATGTGCGATGTGTTCGTATATTAGCTTTTATACTAATTCTAAATGTTCAAATTAGTGTTAATATAAGAAAGGTATTTGTAAATCAATAGACGATCATGTTTAAAAATTGTGTTCGTATATTCATTAGTTTTGGTTCATTGACATCAATGTTCAAATAATGTGACTTTTATTCCTAAAATAAATTTCAATCACAACTATGTTTAAAGGATTTTGTTAGCAAACATATCAAATTCAACACACATACTTTTAATTCATGAAAAGTCAAATAAGTCTTTTAAACGCTTAGCTATTAAATTATGATTTATGACAGATTCAAAAAATAAAAACAAACAGGTGTCGCTTGGACAGTCTTAGTTTTTCTTGATAAAAAATAATTAAATGTAGGCTAAAAAACTGTGTTTTATTATCATATATAAACATATAGATAGAAAACCCATTTATTTTTTAAAAATATTGGAAAACTAAAAGATTTATTACATAAAATCCCATATAAAGATGGAATTAAAAAAAAGTCAAAAAGTAATTCCCAGAACAATTTCTAATTATTGGTCTATGAAATATAATAATACTCGTCGTCAAATTTTAACCAAATAATTCACAAAATTGATTTTTCCTTAATTTTTTTTAGGGTTCAGATCAAACATAAATAATCAAATATTTTAACATAATCAATAGAATATATATCGTATATGTATTTGAATCACTATAATGAAACATTTGTCTTGATTGTGTTTTAATCGTATTGGTAGAAAAGAATTAATAAAAACTTACAAATTGGAATGGAATCGATTGGTTGGGAGGGGGGTGGGGGGGGGTGGAGGGGTGGGGGGGTGCTGGGATCTCGGGTGTGTAATAAAACTCTTACTAAAAATTGAATGCGAAATCGATTGGTTAGGAAACTGGTTTTTGGCCTAATCAAATATTTGGCCTAATCAAATATTTGGCCGAATCAAACTGGTTTTTAATGCGGACTTATTTAAGGAAGGTATTATGACATTAAATTTCTTTGAAACTGCTTTATGATTTGGGGGAGCGGCTTTTGACTCCCTTTTTATTTTTTTATGGAGATAAAGAAAAAGTGTAGGAATGTATTTTCCTAATCTCTAAGAAGGAGGTGAATTGCAAATTGCAAGCCAAGTTTATCTTGTCAATCGTACACGATACATACCGTTTTCAAACCTCCCCCCGCATCGGCGCCAAAGAATTGTTGATGTTTTGTTAAACTACGACCTCTTAGGTATAAATAATATATAAATAAAATATATATAATAATATAATCTAAAAATCATCAATGAAACCGAGAAGTAGTAATAGGAAGATCCCCGAGTCCGTTATCATCCCTCAGCGAAGGTTGTGGTATGATCTAATCGATACTGTCGAACATTGAAGTTAGAATGATATTAATGATTTGGGAAGTTTAAAAAGCTAAAGTTAATCAATATATAAGCAAAAACGATTGTGAAAAACCCAAAAAAATATGAATTATACTGAAAAACAGAGTAGGAAATCCCGACACAAGGGGTCAAAATACCTTAAATCTTAAAAAATAATCCCTACAAAGAAATTTTTACTTCTAATCCTACTCTGGGACTAATAATGAAAGAAAATTAAAAAACATAGAACCGCAAACGGAGTTAGAACGAGCTTTAAAATGAAAAAACGAAAAACGGTGGTAAATCCCGTCATTAAAAAGTAACCGACTTTTCGCAACAATGACCCAACTAAACGATTTTAAATATTATTTCCCTAAATACAATAGACCTAAAATAAAATATTTCTAAAATAGAAAAAATATCTTTTTTGACTTTTATTCTTTCAATTTATGACTAGACAACAGTTTTAATAAGAAAATAAATGTATAAAAAATTAGTTAAATGAACATAAAAATTACTAACAAAATACAAAATAAATAGATAACAGCTACCACTATCCTAGGAAAAATGCACTTGAACCCACGCTTTATAAATTAATCAGGAAATAACCCCCACGGAGCCTGAAAGGCCTTATTTTGGAAAAAACGTGATTGATATAAATTACACACTTGGGCTGTCTAACGAGAGAAGTCCCAAGGCACAGTGGCTAGGTGAAGTGTTTTTGTAGAAAAGTAGGGTTGATGAGTGGTTGATACCCGGTTCGAGTCTTGCTCACCCCGGGTTCCTCTTATAATCCCTTTTTTTTTTCTTAGAAAAAACTTTTACTTACAAATTTGTTAAGCAACATGAAGTGGTCATATATATATAACTACAACTTCTTTTCGGGAATGCTTAATCAAATAAGCTGGAAAAGGGAGCAACAAGATCGGCACTTAGGCTACTTAGAGCTAAGCAAAAATAGCTAAAGCTGTAAAGGCATATATGGACAATTCTAAGCAATGGAAAAGTTACAAAGAAGCAAAAATATGAAAATCCAATGTCTAATAAGCAATTGTAAGTAAAAATAAGCACAAAGAAGTGAGCAAATAAGCAGGAAAAATAAGCACTCAAGGGGGCAGACTAGACTATTGACTAAGGCTTAAAGGCTTCTAAACTGATAAGCTCTTAAAAGGGAAAATAAGCTAAGGCCAAATAAGCTAAGGAAAATATCTAAGCTAACCTATTAAGCTACTAGGAGCAAGAAAAAGCTAAGGAACTAGACCAAATAAGCCAGAACTCCAAGATAAGCTATAAGCCTATATTAGCAGGCCAAACAGTCAATGGGGCTCACTTAGGGCTTAAAAATAAGCACCTAGAGGGGGTCCTAAGGATTGAACTTGTTGGGGCTTATAGCTGGACCTAAGGGCAATCTAAAAAGCTAAAAAGAACTAAGGGCTTAAGATTCAAATAAGCTAGAAAAGTAGGCTTGAAAATAAGCTTTTGCACCAGGGCAGTCTTAACAGTTTTAAAAATGGACAAAAAGTTAGTTTAAAATAAGCTTTAAAATAAGCTCAAAACTCAAAAATAAGCTAAAACAGATGGACATAAGCTACAAAAGGACTTGTGAACAAAAATTTGGAAACTAAAAACATATTTTAGCTGCTGAGATTTAAACTTGAAAATTAGCTTTTTTAACTTTTGAAAAACACAAAGCCATGTTGACAGTTTTGAAAAGTGCAAGTGACCACAAATGGTTTTACTTACTTGTTTTAACTAACTAATGACATACTTTTTAAGCCTAAACTCAGAATATTAAGAGCTTAACAAATAAGCTCATTTAACCCAATTCAAATTTCAACAGATTTAAGAGAACAATAAGAAAACTTTGAAAAACACTTTTTGGACTTAAAAACTTTGGAAAACAGACTCTAATTGGCTCAATAAAGTTAGCCAATGTTGGCTACATGACCACAACCCATGAGAACAAAATTTTGACCCATTTTGAGCTTAACCCAAACACCCCTTTATATTCTAAAACAGCTTTTTAAGGCTATTAAGGTCTGAATTAAGCTTAAATTTTTGAAGAAACTTATCAAACATTAACTAATAAGCTGTAAAAAGTAAAAGGACAAGGCAAGTAAGCACTTTAATATGCTAATAAGCACTGCTACAGTAGCAATAAGCAAAATGTAAAAAAATGAATAGGGAACTTACAACCTGTCCAAGCTTTTGGCAATGAGTTTAAGCTTTTCAAAGCTTAATAACTAAACCCTAAGTGTCTCCCATGAGACTCTAAAACCAATAAGCCATCCCTTTCTGCTTATTCATCCATAAGCTTGAATTCAGCAGTCTCTCTTTTTTTGTTTCTGGTTTTCTTTTCTTAATTCTTGTATAGTAGTTTAAACAGATTATAAAGTGGCTTGTATGAGCTTTAAAAGACTTAAGATAACTTAAGAACTTGGAACAAAAATTAAAACATAAAACTGAATTTTCATTAATCTTAAAAAATGCAAGTACAAAAAAGTTAAACTTCAAATTTTAAATTAAACTAAAAACTACTCTCTAAAAACTCACTGGT